>VWZK01011966.1:182780-412862 GCA_013396935.1 Baryphthengus martii
GTGGGACGCTTCCCGCCTCGGTGGCCCCACGGCCGTGGGTCGGTGCCCGGGCAGGAGCGTGGGGCTGGCGGCGGTCCTCGCCGTGCGGCGTGGCACATGTGCGTGTCTGTCGCACACCCACCCGAGCCCACGCTGCCCTATAAAGTCTGGACAGAATAGGCAGCATCTGTTACAAAAACTCCCTGTTACAGCAACCTGTCTTCGTAGCATGGAAGTGTATTAATTTGCTCATATATGTATATTAGTTCGCATTATACACTGTAATGTCATGACGTAGTGGAATTTTACTGGAGACTTCGGTATTGTTCATACTTAAGTCAAATAAAGGACAGTCTAGCCCTGGAAGTAAAGACTTTGCTTCTTTGAAGGTTAGGGCTGTCCATGGAGGATAAAGGACATCCCTGGACAGCTAAGATAGCACCAGCATCTTGGCCCCTCTGACACATCTTTGAAACCCTCCCAGTATCATGTGGTGTTAAAGATAAGTAACTCTAGCAAGGGTGACTCCAGGAACATCTGGATCAATAGACAAGCAACAAGAACGCTGCAAAAATAAGACTTCCTTTGCAAAGTTTTAGTATTATTAGCAATTAGTAGTGTGGGTGTTACTGATTAGTCAAATCGTGTTGGACATGAAGCTTTGAAGGGTATGGGAACCCCACGTGAAACCACAGTTGGGATGCCCCAATCTGTCTGGCACGCCTCATGTGAATGAATAACTCTTTTAAGTTTATACTTTTCTGGGTCGGCACGGGCCAGCTGCAAATTTTCATGACAAATGGTTTCACCCTTGAAGGAAAGGCTATGGGTGAGCTGAGCAAGGCTGAGAGGCAGTGCAGAAGGCAGGTGTCACCTATGCAGGAGCACATAGGGCCCTTTGTCTCGCAACTGGGACATGCGACACAAATATAAAGTGCACAGGTTGGCTTTAGTCTTTAGCCGCAATACTAAACTATTGCTGAGCGATGAGCAGGTTAGTGGTGGTTGGTGAGATTTTCTGAACCAGGAATGGCAGATGGGGAGACGTGTTGGTGCCAGGAGGCATGCTCTGCAGCAACAGGGAAGGAGGGCGGTGGCAGCCGGTTTGCAGCACATGCAGCTCGGTGAATCATAAATACATTCCCAGGTGGAATGTGCAGGACACGTACACACAGCTACTCCCCATTTCTTTGCCGAGTAGGGGAGAGAGTTTGTGAATCCTATTCCTTGCATGCAGTGCTGTGCTTCCAGTGCCCCTGCCTTCTCTTGCTGGCAAGGGAGAGGCTTTCTGCTCCGAGCTCCTTGTCCCTCTTTTCCCCGTCCTCTCCCCGGCATCAGCCTTCGCTGCTCCTCTCTGACAGCTCTTATTTGATCACAGCCTGGGTCAGAGCCGGAGCTGGCTGCTGCTGGGAGAGCAGGGCTGGCTGCTGCGGGGGAAGCAGGTCAGAGAGAAGCGGCGGGAGAAGCAGAGCCCTTCAGCAGCGGAGCAACCAGACCTGCTGGCAGTGGGACAGAGGAGCCACAAGGAAGAATAAAAGTGAGGGAGTGGTGACCTGTCTGCAGCAGGAGGATTTCAAGTGTGGCTCCAAGCACAGATGCACTGGCAGGCCAGGGGCATGTTCCCTGCCATTTAAATATTGCTGTCCTCTTTTTGTTTGTTTTTTTTTTTCAGGGTACACAATTATTCTCAATTAGGTTAAAGCAATTCAGTGGTTGTTTTAAACCTCCCTAAATGCAAGGTTCTTATGGAAGGGGGTGGTGGTCCTGTTTGCCATTCCTGTAGCAAGAGAGGGTCTCCTTTGTCCTAAAGTAAGCCAAACCAGGGCAATGACCCATATGAAAACTAACTCAAGAAACAATTTATTTCAGCCGTTCTCTAATAGACCTGGATAGCCTTTTCGGTACAATCCTGTCTTTTGGTCAGCCTACAGCCAAGGTGGGGCAGCCTCTGGGTGCTTTATGCCTTTGGGGAAAAGCAGTGCAGATCAGAGCACTTCTCCTGTCACTGCCTTGAGCAGGCTCTAGTGCTTGCCACAGGGAAGCAAGTCGGCTCTGGAAGCTGGCTTGTCTGACAACCACATGATTTTCCTCTGTTTCCACCCCCCACAGGTGGCTCACAAGTGGACCAAACAAGCCCTGATGCTAGTACAAGGGAGGAATACATTTTAGAGGGCAGAGGGGGATTGTGACTGCAACACCCACAACTAACATCATCTTAAAAAACAGGCACCTGCCTTCATCTGTGCACATTGCCTGGAGATCAGCAGCAGAAGGTTGCTCGGGCAGGTATGGGGCTGCCTGTGCATCACTTTGTTCCTCCGCATGAAATGGTATCTTTCATCCAGAGGACAGAAGTAATGCTGCTTGTGGAATAGAGGTTTAGACATACAAGAAGTATGCTAAATGCAGGGGTAAATGGGACAAGACACAAGACTTGCGATACTGCTAGACAGAATCATTGTATCACAAAATTCTTAGCACTGAGGTTGTTTTAAAACTGTCAGCATCTGGTTAATAAATGATGGAGTGTGGAAGGTCCTATAAAAATAAAAATTTGTGTTTGTATGGTTATGGAGAAAATCTTAATGGTGGGATTATAAAGGTCAAGACTCAAAAAGTATAAAGTGCCAAAATACCTTTTAAATCTCTCTCTTGAAATTAAATCCTTAAGAAATCAAAGCTTTCCTAAAAGCTTGAACAATGCATATTCAAATAAAAGAAGTCTGACTGAGCAGAATAAAAAACACAAGGTCTGTCTTGGTTTTAACATCACAGGTTCATTTGTTGTTCTTCTCTCATTGTATAGCTTCTACAGAAAAGTCAAATACTTGAATCCAGCCACTCTTCCTGTCATCTCTGAGCTGTAACTGTTAATGCTGACCTTGTATGAGACATTCCCTTCCTTAGAGAGCTGATCAGCCCCAATTTGTGAGCATGCTAGGAGTGGTCCTGTTAAAGAACAGTTCACAGATTTAACTCAGTGCTTTCGTTTTGCTTTTGTGTTTTAACAAACGATTGAATTTCTCATGCTTCCTCTCCATCTTTTGAATGTATGTCTGTCTGTTTAAAACACAACAGAGAGTTTCTAAAGATAGAGAATAAAGGAACAGTGGTAGAGAAGGATCTCAGGAACAATGAGAAATCTTATCTTGATTAGCATGAAAATCAATGGGAATTAAGACAGGTGCTTAAACAGCCTCACCTCTCCATTTTAACAAGTGAATGATAATCAGCTGCAATGACACCTGTATGTAAGCAACACCTGTTAAGAAGAAAAAGCAAGTAAAAATTGCAGCAACTCCAGTTCAACTGGAGGATGGGCCTTTTTGAGGTGATTGCTGGGAAATACAGCTTCTGCAAAGTTCCACAGCTGCTGCAAAACATGCTCACTCTTTAAGTCAGGCAGCAAATAGCCTCCCCTCCCTCTTGTCCCCAAAGCAAGATGGATAGTGGTAGAGGAACGTACATCGTGCTGGATCCAACAGAGCACAAAGTACTGCTGTGTTATGCAAGGAGGAAGCGAAACAGTGACTCTGAATATGAGTGTCCAATTTCTACTGAGAGCAGTAAGCAGTAAGCCCTGATAAGCCAAATCAGACATTGGTCCTTCTGTATCTACATTTTATGTAGGTGCCACAGATTTCTACATCTCCCTTAGTTTTTCCAGGAATAGTCTTAAAAAAAAATGTACAATTCCTTCTGCATTTACAAATTTGTCTATGGTGAGAGCAGAGTGCCAAACCTCTGGAAGGAAGAAGTTTAACATCAATGGAAGTTCATTCCTTTGGTTCTGTCTTTGCTCCTTATAAATTGTATCTTTCCTGCAATGATGTTGGTAGCAAAATCTCTCATTTGCAACAGTTATGTCTCTTAGAGCTATTTTCAGTTCAAACATTTTGCCTATTATCATCCATCTTTTGCCTCCACTCACTGTCCAGCCTTCTATTTATCTTCTGGCTAGTCAAAATGCCTGCCCAGATCTCTCCAAAATTAAACCCCAGGGAGGAAAAACACCACTGGGAATTCCCTAAACTCTCCAGGGGCTGTAAATGGAAGTCAAACATTCCTACTATAAAATGAGTAAATGAATAAAAACGTTCTTTTTGATTCTACTTAACAACCCTGCTGGAGATTTGGTACGAACCGCTTGCCAAAATCTACAGGACAGTGCAAAGGAAGACTTTTTTTCCTTCTCCTCCCTCCTACACTCCTGACTAATGCTTTGAAAACTGGAGTGACATCGGTCCATGCACATGAAAACAGAGAGGTTTTGTGTAGAAACTTTCACAAGGTCATTTTAAAAGTGCCTGCATGAAGAGAAGCACGGTGTGTCTTTCCCCACAGATCCCTTCTGAGTCTTCGGGACTCAGAGCTTTAATCCCAGACTGTTTTATTACCTTGCACATTTACATGCCAAAGCTCTGCCATAGCCCTGAGAAACATGGGGTGAAATGTTTATAGCTCCTCCGATGACTCCTCAGTGACGGCTTCAGTGCAAGGCCCGTCTCACTTCTGTTCCTTAAAACTGCAGCTGGAAATCCTGGGAGTATTTCTCTAGGCACCGAGCAACAGACCTCCCTGGAGCCTGCACGTAGCCAGCAGCTCTGCAAAGGAGGTACATTCCTTACTCCTTCCCGTGCCTTAAACCCCACTGAAAACTCGGAGACTCGGAATCTCTTTCAGTTACCTTCTAGATGTTAGCAACAAAGTAAATTGGCCACACTGGTCTATTACCCCGTTAACCACTGCTGAGAAATACGTGTCTCAACAGCTGTCAAGGCTAAAGCTCAGCTGCGTGGATCATTGAAACCACTTCTCAGCTCACCGCTGCTGGGTTTGGAAATAACAGCTAGAAAAAAAAAAAATTGTTCACGCAGTCTCCCATTAGCTCTTCTCAAGCTCACGGGCTATTTAGGCAGCTTAACACAAGATCGATCTTGCTATTCGGCAGCTCAACGCGAGGCACAGGCAGAAGCTCTCTGTTCCCTCCAGCTACACAGAGATTCAAACACCACAGCCTAGCCTCGTGCTCTGAATTTGATGAAAGAGTTAGTTGATAATTAATGGCCTGGTTTGGGGATTACGGACCATGTTTTACCTCCGAGTCATGCTCTTGTGCATTTACACACGTACATACCTGTACCTGTGCACACACATTTGCTGCAGGAATGAGAAGAATGAGACAGCCTTTCAGTAGAAGATGCTCTGAAGCTCTCTGCTGTCCCTGGCCATTACCTTTACTTAGTTAACCCTAATCTTTGTGGTATCTACAAATGCAATTCTTGCCTCCAGTGGCTGTATTTTCACTCCTAGAGAGGAACAACAGTGGTTTTGTTGTCTGCTTTTTACGAAATTGTCTAATCATTCTGAACAAGCAAAACTCTGCTTGTTTTTTAAAGTCAGGGATGGCAATTTTATTGAACAAATACCAATATAAAAATTGAAAGCATGTATCACAGTTTTTTTGTGTTTTTTTTTTTTTAAAAGAAGACATTCCAGTTTACAGGAATTAAGCAGTGATAGTTCACATGCAGATCATGTGCTACTGCACAAAGATTTTTGTGATACTAGTTTGTTGTCTGTATTTCCCCTGTATCTATACTGTAATCCCAGACAGATGTCCAGCTTTGCTTAAAATTTACTCGTGAGTTTCTACTACAAACTTCTATTTTCTGTATGTTTTAAAGATCACCTGGGTGTTACTCTGGGCTCAGCTTTCTCTCTTTTTAGGATGCAATCAATTGTTGGCATTTTTACACTTATGAGTTCAAGGATGAATATCTTTCATTAAGAAAGTAATTTGGCTAAGGGATAAATCTGTAATGCTCAGAATTCTACAAAACACCACAGCTGGAGTAGTAATTATGGGTTTAAGAAGTTATATAAGCCTTTTTATTACATGTTTTTAATGGCTTTACATAGTACAGTATTAATGCCAAAGTATTTATACAGGGGATGGCAATGGCACTGGAGTAAACGAGCAGATGTCACAATTTGATCACGGGGAGTGACTTTCATCTGCAAGCACTTGGGAAAAAGGACTCTCCAACGGGAGAAGCAAGAGTGCCAGGGCTGCTAGGGAGAAATAAAAAACAGTTTCACAAACAAATTAAGGCCCATAATTAATGTGCTGTGCACTTTTTCTAGTCTGTCTTGCAATGCTGTTTGATATACTGGCCTATGTTTGTACAGTTTGTGCCTCATTAAAGGTAATAGGATAAAATAAAAGTTGGGAGTGGCTGGCAGCGTCCTTGATGGACCTGATGGGCAAAAAGCAGCTTTTGTAGGACAGGAGGCATGCAGAAATGTCCTGGACCAGTATGCAGGCCAATTTACTAATCTGCATCTATCTTTAATAAAGGACTCACCCATGTGTCTGAAAAGCATCCCATTTTTGCAGGATTCTAAATTCGATATTACTGTCCTTACCTGTAACAAAAAAGGTTGTTTTTCTGAACTGTTACCATGTGGTCGGACAATCCTCTCCTGTGGTGGTATTTTAAATGTCTTCAACAACATCCTAAGGAGGAGGAGAGAAATGGCCTTGCCCCCAGCAGAAAAGATGCTGCGACTCCCCTGCAGCTGAGCAGTCTGTCCGGGACCAGACGGTGAGGAGAAAACTCTGTGCTCTTCCCGCAGGCTCCTTTCAAGGCAGTTTGTCCTCAATGCCACGTAGAGCAGCATCAGTGATGCAGAGATATTGGTACCTATTCAAAGTGGAATAACCTCCACAGCCAAGACTTTGTTATATAGATGAGGTGTTACTTCAGGGGACATAGTTTTAGCACAGGTCTTCCCACAGTGTTTGCCTCCGTCCTCAGCCGTGGACATGGAAAGCAGAGGCCAACCAGATGCTTTTCAAAGGACACTTTGCACTTTGCACTGAGAAGGAGTGGGTTTGTGAAGATGCTGGCACATCTGCAGGCACGACTCCAGGTGCTGAACACCCAGCCAGGCTAATGCTTGTGGTTGTGCCCCCAGCTCCTTGTTAGGAGGAGATCTCTTTGCCAGGATGCATTGAGTTTCTTCGGGATCAAGGTAATTTCTCTGTATGCTGTCAAAAGGTAAAGTACACACGCCTGAAATCATGAAGGCTCTTTGCAGAGCCTGCATGGTTCCTGCTACTGTCTTGATGGCAAGGCTGAAGGACAAGCCAATGGCTACAGAGGAAAGCTTGCCCTGCCAGTCCAGTCAGCATAGCAAAGGTGGCATAAAGCAGTGTCTCAGAGGACACTGACGTCCTCCACAAAGCGAAGGAGAAACAACACTCTGAGCTGTAGCTGGATCAATGCCTGAAGCAGATGAGCACAGGAATCTCCTGAATGGAGCCCAGGGCACCAGCACAGGCAGAGAAAGACCCCAGCACTGGGACCTGCAGAGCAGTGGCTGGAAGAGGCAAATTTTTCCCACTAACTTCTCACTCCTCACTCAGGCATAACGTGAAGGAAATATGATCACTGATGTACAGCCTTTAGGAATCACGGGTTTTTTGCTCAATCTTTGTGCTGAAGTGCTCAGTCTTACACTGCAAACACAAATGGCAGCAAGATTGCTCTCAGCAACCCAGACAAGAACATTTTTGTGCATAATTATGGATGAGATGCAAAAGGACGAAAAAGGAGGGAAAACATCTGTTCGCATACAGCTTATTGCCATTCACTTAAGAGGCCCATTAAATGCCAGAAAAAGCTATTTATCCTTCTGTTTGAGGCAATTACCCTGCTGCAAAAATCTGTGGCAATTTGCCCTGTGATTATTTGTGGACTACTGATAGTGTACAGATAACGCTCATGACATGGAAAAAACGTGCATCCAGGCTTACAGAGGGATTTTCAGAAGCGGAGTAGCCAATGCTCCTCAAAGTCTAACTTACACTTTACCTCTGTGGAGAAGCAAGTTGTTTCTTGGAGTCTTTGCCTGGTCTTCAGGTGCCTCGGCCCCTTTCTTTCAAAAACCAAAAGGAGCTTTTTAATTCAAAGCACACCTAGAAGTGGGATTGCTCTTTTTGTAGCACTGTCTCAGCAATATGGGCTGTGAGCAGCCCAAATCCAGTTCCAGGAATGCTCAAAGGACACCAGCTGTCCCACCAATCAGGAGATCACTCGGCTCACCAGGCTGCAAGGCGTGCAAAGAAGAGAGGCTTCGTTTCCTTGAAGCCAAATCCTGTGCTCATTTTGCAAGGAGGAAAGCAAGCGTGAGGCTCCCTCCATAGATCTAGTGCATTCTCTGATGGAAGGGTTCTTTTCCAGACCTTCACTTTAGCCAAAATGCCAACTGGAGGTGCACATGCGGGTACTTCAGAAACACCGACAGCTGCCTCGGTTGCTTAATTCTTCAGTGACACAGAAAATAAACAAGCCTCCCCTACCCTGTTTGGTTCATAAATATAAGTAAAAGCTAATGTGAGGCTTGGATATCAGCTGGATGACTGAGACTTTTCATTAGTTAAAGAAAAAGGAAGGAGAGGTGGCCACGACATGAGCACAGCATATGATGCAATGGTGCCCGTGGTGCATGACTCTTACAATGTGACAAATGTACTGTCCCCATGGTAGGTAATGGACATGAAGAGGAATAGAGGAAAGCAATGTGGGACAGTGCTCTCCTAGTGCTGGCTGCCTTCAGTGGTGTGAGACAGTCTCAAAGGAGGAAAAACAAAACACAAGAGAAGAATATTACCTTCTTTTACATTTGGAAATACAATTTTTATGAAGTTGTTCACTTTCAGAAAAGATTTTCTGTTTTCTTTTCTGCCCAGCCACTCCTTTTCTTCATAAGCTGAGTTTTGACTTATGTCCACTTTTCCTTCTCCAAAATATGTAACTTTGACATTTTCATTGAGAAAAACAGAATGGGGCGGGGGGAGGGAGGGAATTCCCAGAAAGAGCACAGACCATTTTGGATCAGCCTTATATCAGTAATAGTTTCTAATACGTGAGCACCCAGGGTGGTCTGTGGGCTTACTGGAGCCTAGCTAGGCAGCAGGCTCATGGGCCAGGCTGCAGCCCTTCAGGGACACATAAGATGTCTAGCCCAGGCACAGCTTGAGGGGTTGGGGGACCCCAAGTCCCCCCACCATGAGGAACCAAGGAGACTTGGCTACCCAAGACAGTGGTTTCCACTCCAGCCTTTTGGTGGAGGAAAAGCTCTGGGACATGCTGCTATAGTAACGGCTTTGTCTAGGATTATAATCCCTTATTTTTATAACAACAGCTTCTGGTGTGCTGCTACCTTCACATTTGTATTTCCTCACTGTATTTTTTTTTAAAGCATTCCCCATGACATTTTATGACCCTAACTGACTCACGATTATGTCCTAAGCCCTACTACAGCACTCAAGTCCTAAAAGCCTTATAGGTGTGTAGAAGCCCGACAGGTGCCCACATTTCTACTGAGTCCAGCAGCACTGCATTTGCTCTTTGAGGTAAGAGTGTGCGTTTCTTTCACGGACTGCTTGATCCAACATCTCCCTCTGGTGGAAAACTGGGAATAAAGCAGCATAAAATAAAGCCTCGAACAACACACGCATTGATTTAAGATAGATGTGAAAACAATACAAATCTTGGCCCAGGCCATGATTTTCTCTCTAATTGCTACATTCAGTCCAAATGAATTTGAATGTATCACAATGAAGTTTATATCAAATAGTATTATACTGGAAAAGAATTGTAAAGAATGGCAAATACCAATTTTCCTGTGGTTTCTTTTTTTCAGAAATTTCATAAATTTGTTTTAAATATAGGCAAAAGCCTATATCGAGACAATACATTGTTATAGCTTTGTTTCTGCAAAGAAAATCAACAAAATTCCCTGTTGCAGTAAACTATTATTTCGTGCTCAAAATCTAAAATCCATCATACAGCCCATCTGCCATCTGCAATTGCAAGGATTGATATAAATGTCTCAAAATATAATCGTTCCCTTTCTATGCCATAATTACGCCCTTGAAGTTCCCCATGAGCGTGACAGATCGGTTGCCATCTGCCAGGGGTGCCTATTCGATGTAGATCAGAAAGTGTGGATAAGAAGGAAATACTCAATACAGTCTGCTTAACTTTTTGCCCAGGCACACGTGGGTCTAAGGGACTGCAGAAGGATAAAATGCTCTGCACAGGTGACAGCCCAAGTCTTTCTTTAAGGCTGCCTTTTATCAGTGTGAGGAGTCAAGGAGGTTTAACAACCTTCTGCTGTTAATCCTCCCCCAAGTGCAAGCGCCTTCCTGATGCTTGCTCTGTGTTTCCAGATGAAGATTACAGAGCTGATGCAACAGCATGAACAGATTCAGGATCAAAACAGAGTTTTCCAAATTCCTCAGGTGCCAGCTCAGCTTCAGCTGGAGAGTTGACAGCTCCTAGAAAGGCTTTTGGGTGACAAGCAGAAACTCCAGGGTGGCTGATGAGATGTTGCCAGAGACTGACACCAGAGACTAGGCAGCTGAAGCAAGGAAGGCCTCATCTCAACAGACTGCAGCTGCCTAAAAGCCAAGTGGTCCACATCAGGAGCCAGCCTGCTGGTATCGAAATGTTGTGACTCCGCTTTGTGGGGAGGTCTATAGCTGGCACAGGGAGCCGTCACTATGTAGCTGTGGATATATTTTAGAATATTTAAATGTTCCATACCTAGGGAGAAAAATGAGGGAGGGATGTGAAATTATTCCCAAAGTATTAGGACATATTCTTGGCAGATTGAAAGCTTCTGGAGCAAAAAGCTGAGGCTCCCGAGTAGGATGCTCAGCCTTTGTGCAGCATGACCTTAGCAGGGAAGAAAGCCTCTGTGAGAAAGAATAAGATTTAAACAGGTATTTCAAGGTAGAGACCGGGGGGGAAGCAAGCAGGCAGAGAGGAGTTCATGATGGCACGTCCTTAACAGTGCCATTTTAACTTCTTTATAACCATAAGTAGGCAGGAGCAATGGCAATACTATAGATTTAGTATATATCTTGCAAGGTGCAATCCAGGCAAATAAGCCCCTTTTAACAGGGCAGAGGAACTGCAGCAATCAGGCTGAATGTATGGTGATTTCTATTTGCTGTAAGTCTGAAAATAAGACATGGGTCTAAAATGTTTCATTTTTATATAAGGCTATTGAAATATGAGAGACATTCGGGAAGAAAGATAATCGCTGGCTCATTGCAATAGCATGATAAAAATGGCATGGGAAAGGACCAAAATAGATCCTGTCCAAATGAGGAAAAGGACGTGAACTCTGAAGACGGACTGAAAAATAATTTGAGGAAATGACTTGCTAATAGACAAAAAGCTTCCTCTACCCCAGCAGGAGCAAGGAGCCTGCTGGAGGGTTCTGCAGTGATCAGGGCATGCAGTCAGAGAGATGATCAGGGTGGCAAAGGAGTTTGAGAGAAAACAAGCCCTAACACAGCAGCTAAACAGATTATTTGTGCCTGTGGTCGGTGCAGAAAGGCTTAGTAAAATTCCCACAGCAGAGCCATTTATTAAGGAGATAATGCAGAGAAGCTGCCTCAGATTGAAGGGCCATTATATGAGGGTTTAGAACAAATAGATGCAAGGGATAGTAACAGAATCATGAGCAGCAGATGTTACTTGCTTGTGGGTTTTTAAGGAATGCTAATGGGAAATTGTTGCAGTCTTAGGGCTGGTGTATAACCTTTTACTTAAAACAGCCAAAGCAAAAAGAGGATGGCATGTGACACGGTTTTCTTTTAAGTGCTGTGAGGGATCTAGAGAAATGCAAACCACTAAATCTGACAGCTGTAGCAGGCAAACGGTAAAAGCCGTGGTAATAGCACAGTTGCGAAGACAGATAGGGACTAGGAGGAAAGAACTGGCAGAGCCCTGCAGTGAGGAGCTATGAAGCTGTGCTTCACCACCCTCCCACAGCTTCAGAGGGAACAGTGAGGCTGCAGACTAGAACAGTCTGCTCGGTATGATCTGCTCAGCTTCCAGAAAGCCTTTAATAATGTCTGTCACCAAGGAGTCATGAAGAAGCTAATCTGGAATGGGATAAGAGGGAAGATCCTCTCATGAGTCAGCAACTGCATGTAGGATAAAGAGACAAGGTAAGGATAAATCAGCTGTTTTTCACAGTGGAGAGAAGTCACCAATGACATCATAGAGGGACCCCTGGTAGGGCCAGTGCTAATCCACATACTCACCAGTCAGGCAGTAAATGGTTAAGTGGCTCGGTCTTCTGGTGGTACCAGCTTATTCAAGGTAGTGAAATGTAAACTGCCTACAAGGAGCTGCTCATGAGCCCGGGCAGGTGAAATTTGGTGAGGGTAACAGCACAGAAAAACACACAGGTGAGCTGAGAGGAAGACCCCCTCACTACGCAGCCTCAGCAGTGGCCTCTGAAACAGCTAGCACTATTCAGAACAGGTGTCTTGAAATTAGGTAGTTCTATTAAAATGTCTGTTAAAATATTTTTAGTAACTATAAAGCAATTTAATACAGGAAATTATTAGGAAGATAAGAGATGTCATCAATTAAGTACAAGGTTCATCCTCTATCATGAGTACTGTGGGCAGTCCTGATCCTTCTAGCTTGAAAAAGGTACATTAGAGCAAGAAAAGGTATAAAAATGAGCCCCAAGGAAGACCAAAGATATGGGATGACTTTATGTGGGTAGCAGCTATGTAAACCAAGAATCTTCAAGGTTAGAAAGAAGATTCTGAGATGGAGTATGGTGCAGCTTTGTTAAATTCAAGAAGGGTTATGGAGAATAACTAGTCACCATTTCTTGCAAGATGCAAGAACAGGGCATCAAATGATATTTCCAGGTTCAAGACGAAGCTGAAGGCAAGGAGCTCTGATCCTGGCCAAAGAAGCACCTCCCTTTACAGAACGTTTTGTCACAGTATGTCAGTGACTACAAAAGTACCATACATGGTTTCAGAAGCAAGTCAACAAACACGTGGAAGGTAAATCACCTGAGGGCCATGAAAACTAAACTACTCAGCTGAGCAAGCTTCCAGGCCAGGAACAGGTAAAAGTGGCCCTCTCCACTGCTGGCCATAGCCAGAGCTAGTACGCTAGACTGATAGGCCTTGCAGCTGAACTTATTTTGACATTTTTATCAACCAGACAACTTTTAGAAGTAAGTTAGAAGAAACCCCAACCACCCTGCAGAGCTGAAGTGCACAACTGGAGCTCTGGTTTCTTATAGGACTATCACACCCCATTAGCATTAGTAGTCTTTCTTGCTCCAGGATAAACTACATTGTTTGTTATTTTTTAAGATTAAAGTCAAGATTAAGAAAAAATAGCTCATTCTCATGTTCTTTTTCCATCTATTTTTATGCTCTGTGTTAGCTGAGAACAAAGCTGTGGTTAGACAAGCCCTATGCCAATACTGCTGCCAAAATCAGCATCTCTTGGGGGGTTGGGGAATGTGAAATTAGCCTTCAGAGCTGAGGAGAAGAGGGCAAGGCTGCTGAAGGCAGGACTGGCTTAGGCTGATCCCAGGTGCTTACTGATATATAATTTAATTTGGTGATGTTTCTTCTGACAGCTATCCCTTGTGAAGGATGACGGTTCTCATCCCCTCTGAGACCAGCAGGAGTTGGTAGCCATGTCTGGATGTGGCCTTTCTTGGCCTTGTCAGGCCTTCCCAAATGAAGGAAAGCCCCTTGTTTATGAAAGGGAACACTACAAGTGACCTTTGCTCCATTATTAGAACTTTATTTATCAGTTCATTTTAATCACGTGAGTTCTTGAAGGATCTTTGTTTTGTAACTGTGAGGACTAAAAAGTGGATGCTAATGCTTCTGAATGAGCCATTTAAGATCTACAGAGTAGTTTAATCACCAACTGTCAGACCTGTACTTTGACTGTAAGCTCCAGTGTTGGGCAGTGACAATCTTCAGCCACAGCAAAAGTGTTGGAATCGCTGAGACGAATGTAAAGCTCAGCTCAGCCTCCACAATAGAGTGGGCCCTGGTGGCTCAGCTTCCTGATGGCAGAGGAGCTTGCTCACATCCAGTTACAGACGAGTTTGCCTTTGGAGTGTTTATCTAGTCTTAAATGGCTCTTCTCTCTTTTATGACACTGAAGCTGATACTAAGATACTTGCTGGTTTGTCACCAATTTATTCATATCAGCTGTTGCAAGGAAAGCAGCCGGTGCTGATGCAAAGTAGAAACCAGATGCTCACACCCCCAAGCCCACCCTGAAAAATCCTTTTCTGTAGAACATGGGCCATGTCAATGATGCTGTTGGTGGAAAACAAGCATGTGTCTGAGAGCAAAATCTGAGAGGCCTGAAGAAAAAACATTTGCAAACAAGTGCGAGCAGAGATGCACAAAACTGTAGCTCATATGGGCAAACTCCCTCTTGCACAAAACTTTAAGTTCCTTGAGGTACAATATGAGCAAATGCAATGATCAGTGTTACAGATCTGCTTTTAAAATCACACTTGCCTGATCACTGTGAATGACTGTGACCTAACATTGCTTTCTGCAAGAGCTGACCTGGAGCACTGTACTGCAGCGCAGCCTGGGGTGTTCTTTTCCTTGTAAATCATATGGAAAACGATAGTTTGTTAGCAAGATGACAGGAGCAATGGCAATATTAGATTAGTTTTGGTACAAGAGGAGAGAACTAGTTTTAACTGATTCTGAACCTACTGCATCCTTTAGATGTAGATGAAAAATGCTAAATTGATGTTAATTATATTATACTGCAGCAATCTGATCCGTTAAGTGAAGAATATTTACATATCTTGCCTTCTCCTTAACATGAAGCTAGAAAGCAATGAAGGCAGAAACAATGCCAGATGGGTGGAGAAGGCTAGCTGGACTAACACCTAGATCAACCCATCATGCCTTTCCAAGCTGGCCACTGGAAGCCAGGTGAGCTGCCACAGCACAAGCTGTTGTCTGAGGTTTCTTCTATCCAGTAGTGGAGCAAAAATCCAAAGTTGCTACTAGGAGATGCAACACTAGCCTGTAATAAACGGAAAAGGAGCCTCTGGGATTCAAAGCTTGGCCCTCGATGAGGAGCCTTGCAGGCCAGCAATACATTCTCCCACCAGGCGAGCAGCCTCTTTAGCTGTGCCCCTGTGTATCGAAAAGCCACCTGCCCCGTGCCCATAGTTGTGGACCACTGAAAGCTTAACTCCTCCTTGGCTCCAGACCTCTCTCTGCAGTCTCACACACCACCTGGATGGCCGCAGGCCCACCTTCACTGTGACATCCTGAGCTCCACACAGTGAGGGCTCAAGGGAGCAGCATCTGTCAAAGATGTCTTTGGTAGTGCTGGGGTCCGGGGAGAGACTCCAGTTCTTCTTTTCCCTGGTTCCCCCCAGGGTTACCCTGTGTATCCCTGGGTAGATGTATGTCAAGCCATCCCCATCCCGGATGAAGTTTTTCACCCAAGGAGCATGAACCTTGAGTACTTGTCCCCTGACAGGGAAGAGCTTCTCATCCCCCACCAGCTGGTGGGCTCCAATGCCCGCGCAGTTGACGACAATGTTATACTCGCTGTGCAGCTCCCACAAGTCTGCAACTTTTCTGGTGTACATCTGGACGCCAGTTGCTTTCAACCTGCAAAAAGACTCCAGAAGTGAGGCAGAAAAGAAACCCCTAAACCCTCCTGTAATTATTATGCACATGAAGTAAATGAGAAAGATTGCCTTTAACACACCGGTCACAACCAAGCAACAGATGGGACAAAAAGCAAATAAAATGCCATGCCATGGGGTTTCTGTTTGTAATTTGTCTGATTTGGTCTGATCAGAGTTATTTTTTAGCTTGTTTGGGCTGCAAAGACACAGCAAGTTGATCAATATTAGAGAAACGTCTGGCAGAAGACCCTAGGGAGACAGTCAGGTCCTCGTGGTTCCATGGATTCATTTCTGTAACTGTACCAAGCTGTAACAGCTCAAGCAAGCTGAAAAATATCAGACGTATCCCCTAACTTACTTCTGCTAGCAACAGCACTATTGTACTACACTCCTTTTAATGTGCCTGTTCCACGCTGTCACATTCATTCCCAACTCACTCCCCTGATACCAGGAGTCACTTAAGTCATCTAGTGCCATGTGTGAAGCCCTGGAGTACCCACGACATCCCTGCAGGCTGGGCAGATGTGGCAAGGGACCCGCAGGAGACCCATACCCTTCTAAAACAGCAGCCAGGAGTCACCCAGGACAGCTCAGAGCACATCCTTGTCTGCTCTTCAGCAAAATTCACCCCTTCTGGAGGTTCATCTTTGAGCTCAATTTCAAGCCAAATTCCACCCTGAACTTGCTTGAAGCCCTTCCCTATGGAAAAACACTGGTGTGAGATGGAGTCACTGCATGCTGTCAGCTTAGTCCTTTTGCTGGGGGTCTTTAGTGAGGGTTTTAGCATAAGTCAGAAGACAAGTCTGTGATGACAGTGCGCTAAGTGGGAAATCCTGTCCTTTCCAATACTCAGGCAGCTGGCAAAGCGATCAGCTCCACTGTAAAGTCAGGCATTTCCCACCAAGCATTGAGTGAGACGAGGATCCAGGGCACAGCTGGTGCTCTGAGGACTGGGGTTTGGGTGCAGCAGGACACTGAAGCTGGCTGGGAAGAAGAAGGGAGGTCTTGTGCTGCAGCTCTGGGTGGACAAATTGCTGGGAGAGCACATAAGCATTGTAACTGGGACTCTGCCATCATGCCAGAAGAAATAAATCAATAAAAATACCCTGCTGAAATAGCCTGAATTCAGACAAACAAGCAGAAAAAAAAGTCCTGAAGTCCATTTTGGACCAGCAAGGTGGGCACAAACCAATTTTCCTCGTGGATTGCCAAGAGAATGGTCTATAAATACTGCTCAGGTCACTAGGGATTTGAGAATTAGTTACATGTTTAATATGCTCTCATTTCTCATCACCAGAGAGAAAAGAAAGAAACAGAGCTTGATCATCTTCTTAGACTATATCCTTTGAGAAATAAGGCGGCTACAGCAAGAATAAGGAGAGAGCATAAATCATGTGGCAGATAGATACTAAATGGGTTGTACAACTTAGCTGGGCTTCAGCAGAAATTTCCGATTCGTTTAGGCAATGAAACATGACAGAGCGTGTGCACCGAGGAGAAGGCACAGAACTCACATGGCACTGGTGCCACTGGAGAACTCCCAGCCTGGCTAGCTGCTAGAACAAGGAATATTTTTTCACATTTTGCAGTGAGATGAAAGGCACCCAAGCAACCGCCTGAGCCGGCAATTTGTACCACGGAGCCAGTACACGTGTCTTGTCTTTACTTTACTTAACCTCAAATCATCTTGCAGCCTATTGCCGTCTCTCAAGCAGAAACAGCTGTTTGCTCCTTTTAGGGGCACTTAAATGGATTAACTGCATATCCTGGGTGTCAGAACCTTTTTAGATCTGCATCCTGACTCTCCTATGGTTCTCCTAAATCCATGTATTTTGGGGAAACTTGGAAACTGGTAGATCTAATGTTCATGTCAATCCAGGCATATACTCTAACACCACGACTCCTTGGAGTGAGTGCATCACCTATCTTATGCAGGCAACCATTTCTAAAAGGCTTGTAACAAAAGATGATGATATTTGACCTTTTGTCACCTGACTGGATTAAGAAATGACTCCAATTGTTGACCAAATTTGACACGAATCGGCCCATCTATTTCTTAAGTGCAAAGTCTTCACAGATAAGACATCTTACCAGACATGCCTATTCTCCCAGAGGTTGGATGTATCTTCAAGAATAGAGGGATACTATTTGGGAAGTTCCTGATGTACTTCCAAGGCCTGGCTGGCCAAGCGCAGTCCCTGGGGCTATGTTAGTCCTATGCTCAGAGATGCTCCCACTCTACACCCCATGGTACACCCACAGTGGTTGAAAGTGGGCTTTGCATAAATGGGGCCTTTCACATCTTGGAAAAACTGGGTATTTATTTCTTATTCTTCTCTCCAAGGAAAAGCCTGCTTCATTTTCCCCAGTGAGAGACAGCCCTTTTTTCAGTTTTGTTAAAACCTAAGACCCTCAAGTAGTCCCCAGCTCTCTCTCAGTCCGTCTGCCTGGGTTTCTCTTTGGGTGCTCAGCCTGCATCAAAACCAACCTTTTCTCCAGCCACAGCAGGTAGGGTGGACAGTCACATTTCAGTGTTGTAAAGGCCTGACCAAAGCGGTGCTGTGGAAACTTCTGGAGTTCTGCTTCGGACATTGATCGAAATCCCAGGACAACATCTGACCAGAAAGGTATCTCTTCCTTAGGAGTGTTTTTAAAGACCTGCCACCTAAAAGGACACAGAGAAGACGCTGCAAAACTTAGCCGCTATTGCTCTGCCATGTTATGTGTCACAGCACTCTTAGCACAAACGCAGAGACTCAGGAACTTGTTCCCACTCATCCGTGCAGCTCTGAAAGGTTAAGAGGAATGGGGAAATGCTGCTGCCTGCTACTGCAATATCCACCTTGGCAAACAAGCAGAGGGCTGCCACAGCTGAGTTTGAGGGTGACACATTAGAGTAAATAAACTGGAGAGAGTTCTTCCAGCTATACTGTATGTACTCCCAGCTGTAGAAGTACAAAGTCCCCTCACACAGCATCCTCACAACAGCTGTGGCCACCTCAGCTGGACTTTCATCATGTAGGGCCACTTGCACACCCGGTCACATTTTTTGGGTAGCCATCAAGCTACAGAGTGCCCAGCCTCAACATCCCCAGGAGGTGAATTTCTATATACGTAACAGGCAGCATAAAACGCCCCCAACACACACCTCCCAGTTGCATCCCTATACCTAGTTGCTGAAGCTGGAAGATCCTGCAGTCCCATCCCTATGAAGAACACCCCTGCTGCAAGCAACTGGTGGATGGCAGTGTAGAAAACATATTATTAACAGTTATTAAAAGACATTTGGTGCTGGCCAGTCTCAGATGGTTTCTGTGTGCACCCCTATGCAGGAGTTTTGCTTCAAGATACATCGTATCTGAGCAGCTGCAGTGCAGCTTCTTGGGAACATGGTCATATAAGAGCTACTCCATGAAGGGAATACACCTGAAATCCAAAAAGGAAAACCTCTCTGTCTGCTCCAGCAGACATTCCCAAGGCTGCCCTGGAGGGCCATTCTTACCCAGAAATCAGATGAATGCCAGCCTCTGATGCCTCAGCTGAGTTGCTGATGGCCAAAAGGTAAGTGAAGGTCTCTTTGAACCACTGCTTCTGCACATGGATCGGTGTGCCTGCATGTAAACAAAATCAAATATCCAGAGAGAAATAATGCAAAGAAGTGAAGTGTACAAGCCAGTGTCAAGGAGATGAGACAGACAGGGAACACAGGTCATGGCACTTTTCTTCCTGAACCTCTGTGCATCGCTGCACACCCAGGCCAGCAGTCGACAGGAGGTGCCATGAGCAGGAAAATGACGGCTTGCACGTACCTGGGGAGGTGTGAGGGATGAGTATCCCAGCTGCGGCGTCGCTTGTTGTGTTGGGACTGAACTGGTCTGAGAGGACTGTCACGGAGCAGCTGGGGCAGGTCTCCACAATGCACAGCGCTGTGGACAGGCCGATGACACCCGCGCCAACCACTGCAACCTTGGGTGCTGCCATCTCCAAGATGTAGAGTCAGAGGAGAGAGGTACCTGCCTACATTTGGAAATAACGTATCCCATGTCACCGGTATTCCCGCTGGATACCCTCATCAGGCTATAAAATACCCACACAAGATGTAACACGACCCCGCTGGGCCAGCTAATTGAAGACTAACTGCTGCACACAACCAAGACTAAGGTGAGGATTAAAAAAATCCATCAGCCTTGGGTATGACAAGTATTTCAACAGCCACTCCCCCATGCTCAGCACAAGAGCAAAAGGCAAGAGAGCGATCTGTCCGTCCAACACGGCCATTCAGGCTGTAGCAAACTGGGGCAAGTTTTTTTCAATAAAGTCTGAGGGAGTAAGGCACCCATCAAGTTTTCCATCTTGTCAGGGGCAAAAGTTGGAGCTCTGGAGAAACTGGCTTTTAGGCACCACGAACAAAAAGGTTGTTTGAACACCAGGATCTCCAGCAATGAGGTCTGTCAGAATCAAATCATACAGGAGGCAAACTGGTTACGCAGAACAAAAGAGCCCAGCACATTGTGGATGATGCTTTTCTTAACGTGCATCTTAGTTTCCCTGCTGTGCAGTGCTCCCCCTCTGACCCTGAAGACAGGGTCACTTGCTTATCCTAGAAAATGGGAATTTTAGTTATTCACCAAAATGCATAGTTCCACTGTTTAGAGTCGCTCTTTACACTCCCACATCCAAAACTTATTTGGGCCATGATGCCTTGGTGGGAAAAGTATGGGAAGAGAAGTTGCCTGTACCCTGGTAGATTTTGTGTCCCTAGTGACCTGAGGTCTCGGACCTGTCCTTGGCCTACTGCCTTGGACACATTCATGGGCATTGAGGCTGTCACACCCTCCTGGCAGCACATGGTGGTCCCCAGCAGCCAGCCAGCCTCGCAGTCCCAAGAGCCTGTATATTTGCCTCTCTCTGCCTTGCTTTATAACAGCTTTATATCCTGGCAAAGCTCCACTCCACTCCTTAGCATCTTCAACTGCTGATTGCTACTCCAGGAGGTGCAGCATCTCCATTTTCCCATGTCCTGGCCAAGTTTCAGAGCTTGGCACCTGCCCTGGTGCGTGGCACACAACTCCTGGTGCCCAGCCCCGTGTGCCTGGCCACGGCCAGCTAACAGGTTTCACCCCAGCAGAAGCACAAAGCACAACCGAACTGTGCAACTTGGCACACCCTGCAAAATCCTCAAAGCTAGGAACCAAACGGGCCCAAAAGAGACTGGGCCGCCTCAGAGGTGATAAATCCTTCAGAAGCTTTCAGCTGGGGTGCACCTGCTGGCTCCTCTGAAGGGTTACTGCCAAAAGCTGAGCAGGGATCTAGAGGGATAATCTCCTCTGCCTATAGCTCTTATGTTTTCCTGGAGTATCTCAATATTCACCCTTGGGAGGATGCTGAGTAAGATGGACCTTTGGTCTTGCTCCCTTATAGTCTTGTTTTCTCTTACGGGACTTGCTCTTCCTTGACTGCAAAAATCCAGCCTCACTAACTGCTTTCCAAGGATCTTTTCTGGAAAGCAGTGCCTGCAGCTAGAAGGACAGGCTCATTTCCCATCTTCTCAGGGCTTTTGGAATCTTTGATAAAAGTTTAGGCAAGACAGACTGTGCGGGATTATGATAGGTCAGGTTTATTGATGAGATCCTTGTTCATAACACACAGCTTCTTACTTAGCCCTGAGGTTTTATTAATTAACATTTGATGTCCTTACTAAGTAGGAAGGGAGAGAGTTGCTCATCATTCCATTCCTTCTGCATCACAGCCAAGGGTTGTTAAAAGGACATTACAACTCCTCTTCTTCCTCTCAGGGAGACACTTAGTTTCTTCCTGTTAATTATTACCGTTTCTTTCTCAAGCTGACTCGAAAAGTGCCCACACATCAGGGAAAGAGGACGCAGTGCAGGGGGAAAGATGAACCCTGCACCAGAACCACTGGCCTGCACTGATGCCACTTGCAAACCCAACCTGAAAAAAAAATGCTGATTTCAGTGGGAGCTGCAACTCTCAGCTCTACCATCATCCCAGGCTGCCTCAGCCACCTGCACCAGGAATGGTTGTGGACAGTCAGAGCATGGATAGCATATGCTTCCCTAACAGAGTCTCTGGAATATTCTGTACTGGTAATTGGTATTAAAAAAAAAAAAGAAAAAGAAAAGAAAAATAAAAAAAAAAGAAAAAAATAAAAAGAAATTAGGGAAGTTTCATAATGCTAAAATTACTTTTGCCAGGAAAATTAGTTCTGAGAAAGGTCCCTAAGCACATTTTTATTAACAAATGTTCTTGCTCGGCACTGGCAGGTGTGGAAATCGACAACTGGCTGTCAACATGCCCAGTTAGCCTCCCAGCAGTCCACGGACAACCACAGTCCTGCCGGAATATATACGCTGGGTATATTATGCACCTGCCAGAGATGTGCTCTCAGTTGTCCCTCACTGCTCTCATTCTCTGAAGCTTTTGGATGGAGATTGAATTTCCTGACTGACCTTCCGGCCACTGTGGGGGGAGCTGTGGCTCTGGAGAGGTTCAGGTTTCATGAGCATTCCCAATTTGGATGGGATTTCTGTGGATGAGCCCGTTCAACTGATACCAATGGCCAGCGAGGGTGAGAAAGGGCTGCTGGCAGTCCTGGAATCTGCAGGAATGGCTCATAAGGCCATGATGGGCACCCACCAAACATGTTTTTCTAGCACACACTGCTGCAATCCAGCAACACATCAAGCCTGAATGTGCCAATGTACCAAGAATTACGAGGGTGCAAAGCAGAGACTGCACACAACTTGTATCAGCAAGTCCAGCTTAGGCTTTGCAGAGCCACTGACCCTGCTGAGAGTGCAAGGGTCGCCTGTGGCTCTGCACTGGCAGCCCAACCCGCCTTAGCTGGGAGCCCTGCACCTTGCTGGGAGGGCATTGGAGGAGAAACTATTTTTAGTTGATGTGGCAGGCCACCTTAATGCCACCGGGGCTGACACTTCTCACCTCCTCAGACTGTCTTGTGCTGAGGCTTTTGCAAAATTCAGCATTTAAAAGGCAAACCAGTTGCAGTTGGGGGTGGAGGGGAAGTGTCAGGTACTATTTAGCCCTCTGTCCTTTCTTAGTGTCAGAAGAATGGGACAGAAGCCACAGCCACCTGGAACTGTAATTCTTCAGTGAAGAGAAGACTGGCTGCCAGACATGGGCTTCATGCCTCAGCTACCTTCCTGCACCTCCCAGGCCAGAATAAATTATTTTTTAAAACATTGCAATGTTTTGTGATGTGACTCAATTTTCCAACTCCCACAGCTGAGGCAATGTCAGCCTCATGTGACGCAAGCAGGTCCTTATTGTTTCTTCCCTCACATAGCTGTGCATCACCATGGAGTGCCACTCACCTTCTAATTAACATTAGAAGGCATTCTAGCAGTGGATAACATGATAAATATGGATAAATACACCAGACCCCACCGCACATAACGTGCACACGCACACAGGTACACGGACACCCACCGCCAGCTGCAGCTGTAGCCTCTGGCCCCACGGTCCCTCCACGGCATCTTTGCGTTACAGGCGCAGCCCCTCGCCCTGCGCTTTTACCCTCTGTGCTCAGCTCCACGTGTGTGCTTCCCTGGCAGGCCGGCTGCTCTTAGATGGTGTCACAACCCGGCTGACCTACCAACCCAAGCATATTTACATGCTCAAATGAACAGTTCAGAAATGCCAACTAACTGTTGATGAGAAAATGAATCAACAGGAAGGAAGTGAAGAAAAACAAAACCTGTTACTTTGAAGTCCTGTGGGTTTTTTTAAAATAACTTTCACCATATCTAAGTGCTGAAACACTGCTTTGGATCACTTGAAGCCTCTTGTATAAGGGAGCAAAGGCTCCAGCCTTTCTGAACTGCCACAGAGGGACTCCTGATTGACCAGGGCAGCCCACCATCCCCTTCAATCTATGCCTGATGTAGAGTACCTTTCTATTTCTTTTTTTTTTTTTTTTAACTTCCCCAGTTTACAAGCACCCCCTGTGTGGCTTCCTTCTGCCTGACCTGTGAGAGGGGTTTGCCAGGCTCCCTGCTAAAGGTGAAGCTAAATCCAGTCTGGGGGGTGGGAGTTTGCTGAGGAGGGTGCCCTTATTTTGGCCTTTAGACTTTAGCCTGGTCTCTTTTCTGTCATTTGGGCTGCTCTGTGAGAGGTACATTTGGGACCTGCCACAGGAGGAAGGTGAGGATGCTCCCTCTTCACCAAACAAGGGACTCTGGTGGCTCCTTGGGGTTCCCTCATTCTGCACAGACAGTATCACTGCCAGAAAGCAGGTGTCTCTGACCCACCACCACAGGAGACCCAGAAGGTACCAGGGAAGCCTCAGCTCCTTTCAGGTAGGGGTTCACATATGCCTGCATAGGGAATATCTCCTAAAGGATGGTGGGTTATATCCAATCTATAAGCTACCAACAATAGTCACCTCCACCAGTAGCACCTACACAACCAGCGATGCTCTTTCCTTTTCTCCAAAACTGGAGAGATCCGCAATCCTGATTCCTTGCAAGGCGATGTTTGCTGAGCCCATTGCCTCTCTCTGTGAGGTAGAGGGGGGAAGCAGAAAGAGACTGAGGGTCAGATACCCCCAGGGCGGCCGGGATCTCCACCCCCGGCCAACCCTGCGGCTCACCACTCAGATCCAAACCAGGCGTGACAGCCACCGAGCTGACATTGCATCCACGAACTTTATGCATGGGCTCAACCCCTCCCTGTCTGAGCTTAAGCAGCTGGTTTGTGCTCCGGGGACTTTCCACTTCCCCCGTGGAAAGTCCCCAGGGCAGCTCTCGGTCCCCTGCGGGCTCCTTCCCCCGCCCTCACTCAGAAGCAGCAGCAGGGCTCCCTCATCCAACGTGTCCCTCTGCGACTAAAAGTACGGTCCGAAAAAAAAAATAAACAAGCAGGGAGAGAAGGCAATACCTGGTGAGGAGGAAGCCCCCGGTCCTGCTTGGAAGAGCCGCTCTCCCTGGGGGGAAGTGCGGGGCCGCCGAGCGGCAGAGGACGGGTCGCGGTGCCGGGGCGGTGCGCAAGGTCTGCCGGCAGCTCCCCTTCCCCAGCGCCCGGCCCCGCGTCCCTCCGCTAGTGAAAGAGCTGTTTGTCCCGGGCAGAGGCCGCCTCCAGCGCTGGCACCTGGCCCGGGAAAGGCCGCAGCCCCGCGTTGGCGCTGCCGGAGCCGGGCCCGGAGAACCCTTTTCTTCGGTGATTCCCTCAGCACTCTCCAGAGGAGGCTCAAGGGGCCCGGCTGTCCTGCACAGAATATATTGCCTTTTTTCCTCTCTCACAAGCAATTATGTTCTGAGTGTTTCTGAAGCTGCCTGAAGATCGCCGTAGTGCGTGAGCAGACGGCAGGAACACAGCGCATCCCTGGGCCTGCTCTTCTTAGTCTTCTCAGTCAGACGATGAAGAACGAGGCCTCTAAACCACAAACACCTGACAAGCACAGCCAAGCAGGACTGTCCAGATTAACCTTTTTTTTCCGCAGAAAAACACGAATTTGTCAAAAACAAACCTGTCTGCAGGATGTCTAGGATGAAATAGTATGCCAGGATTTCTTGGCTCCAGGGCATCTGCCACTGGAGGGATGTTTTGGCTAATATTTGACAGCCTGAGCACTCATCCCTGAATGGTTTCAGCAGCACAGTGTTTGCAGACTATTCCCCTCAAGCTCCATCGAACAGCATTTGCCATGGATCTTCCAAGCAGGTGCCTTTTTTTCATGGCTATTTAAATACAGACCAGTCGCCATATGAAGGGCATCTATATAGAACAACAACACGCACAACGCATGACCAGCTGTTCTTGCCTCCCAATCTAGCTGTGTTCTTACATGGCAAAACTGAAGCCATGATACACTACACATACATAATCACTGACCCTTTTTAGATGCATAATTTTAAAGGTTTTTTTTTTCCTTTAACAGTGAAAGGAACAAGGAATAATTCTGCCAAAATTACAGTATAGCTTGATTTTTCTGACTGTTCTGAAAACAGAGTATTGAATAAGACGGAGAAGGAGCAGAGGAACAGAGGTTTGCTTGTTTAGAAATGAAATCGTTGGTCATCTTGGTCTATTGATTGTAAAATATGCACTATTCTGTGTCATTGCAGGGTATCTGCAGTAGTTATGGAGGTGATCCTTTCACATATGGAAATCTCCTCCAAATATAAATAGAGGTCACAGTGCCAGCTAAGATCAGAATTGTCTGCTACTTCTCTTGCTGAGATTCTACTTCTCCTTGCTTGTAACTTCACCAAATTTGAATGATCTAGATTGAAATTTTCTGTGTTGGATGTTTGTGCAAGGCTGAATGTTTCAGGGCATTCCCAGTGTGTCTTTTTGTGAGAATGAGACTCGGGAAATTCAAGTTGGTTTGGGATATCAGCTCTACGGTAATTTTATTGAGAAACTCTTAGTCTCCCATGGACTAAAGTATTTTGGAAGGGTGAACATACCGTGTTTTGCCGAAGTGCCCATAACTAAGGTACACCTTATTTTGGGATGAAGAAGAAGCGTTGTTTGTCCTTTCTGTGTAATCTAGATGTGTGACTTCCCACCACAAATGTTTATTTAACCTTGCAGGCATCTATAAGGGGAAACGTTTTCAACTCTTTCGTCTGCCAGTGGTCTTCTTACCTCTGCTCTTCCCTAAAATGAACAGCACAATATAAAGCCTCTTTGGTCTAACTCCCAGAGTCCTGATTAACCAAAGATCAGCCATTCTGCATTGAGGTCTTCAAGATATGAGAAGTTTTTTGCTACAGATGTTGGTGCTCTGTTATATAAGCTGGGAAAAGGCAGAAAGACAAGAAGCTCTGCACAACAGCCCACCTGCTGAAGACACCCTTCATGTTTGGGTGTATGTTACTCAGTGTACTGTGCAAAGTATGTCATTTTGAACTAACAAATAATTGGCTAACTAGTATTCCAAGTACAACATTTACCTGTTTGTATTTCGAGAGTGCTCCTGACAAACCCTGTGATAGTGGCTGTTGTACCCTTTGAGTGCAAGTCACGATTTGTTCCCCCAGGAAGAGCACGCCAGCCTCCTGGCATAGAACGCACGCAGCCCTGATCATACTTGGAGCTTTCTGAAGCACCAGCAGTGCCATCCCAGCACACCACCAACACAGCTCGAGCAGCATTCCCCTTTACCTTCGCGTTCCCTTTGCTTTGTGTACTCTCTTGACTAGAACATTAAGGATAAGCTGAAATGACCTCGATGAACACAGCAGCGCTAGCCTGTATCTGATCTCATGAATGACGTGGATCACTTCTCTGTCACTTCTTTAACCAGTTCAAAACTCAAGTCAAGCATAAGTGTCCATGGCGAATTACCTTGTCAGCAAAGAAGTTAAGCTGCTTCTCATTTTGCTGTTTTCCCATGTTATTTACTTAGTTCTTGGGGAATTCTCTCAGTATGAGAAAGATACTGGCAGCACTGACATTCCTTCTGAAAAACTTTGTGAAAATATTTACTGAGGAATTGCCCATTTATCCCTGGTTCTTTTGCGATGTCCATGATCACCTCAGCCCAAATCACTTTTCATTCTCATGACTGGTAATGAGACTGTGGACAGAATCTTCAGGCATCACAAGGATCACCCCTTGGTGCTACTTTTTTCGTATTCCTGTGCAAATCAGTTCATCTTCACGTGGAACATTACGAGGGATCATTAATAACTAGTTGCCTGTGAGCATTCTGTGGCTAGATCCTACTCATCTGCAGCATCCAAGCAGTATCCAAGCCTGTGTGTTAGACAGGTATGCAGAGAGAGAAGAGCTGGTTTGTCACTAAATGAGATATTCCTCGGTACTTCTGAGTATTCATAAACCTAGGGTAGTGATTTCTTTGAGTGATTTTGTGTACGAATCTCTCCGGAATCATTTTTATGTATGAGTCATATTGAGAGAAAAAAAAAAAAAGAGTATTTCCCCATTTGAGGTATATACTTTTAAGGCTTGATTTTTCTCAGCTTGATGGAAGTCAGTGCTCTTGAAATCAGTGTATCAGGGATGATTCATATTTCTCAGCTTTAACAAACAACTGAACCATTCACTCTGGTTACTTTCAGGGAGGAACCTAAATCATCTGGCAAGCACATATAAAGCTATTAAAACATGAATGATGAAGCCAAGTGATGGGTGTAACGATCAGAAAACATAAGATTAATAAAATATGCATGGAAACTTGAGTAGTTTACACCACTTAGAGATTTAAGGGAAGTGGAAAATAAATAGGTTCGTGAGAAGGGCTAAGGGGACAAATCACAAAGAATAGGGCTCTGAACTGCTGAAATTCTCATTTTCCTTGCTCTCTCTGCCCATTCCAATTCTTGCATAAGGAAATTAGAATTAGTTTTCACATCCACTGAACACCAAGTAGTTGCAAGTTACATTGTTTTGTCATTCCTGTAGTCACCTGCTCTCTTTTCTGATCGACTCATACCCATTCTACAGTATCTGCAGCTATTTTTGTCACTCGTGAGTGTGTCTGAGGGACTACTACCCCAGCCAGCTTATACAAATAAAGGCAACAAAGAATCATGTTCTTCCTGAAACTGAAATCATAAACATGTCACATTTTTAATGTACATTTTGTCATATTCACCACCTAACACATTACCCAAACCTTGGTTTATGCCTGCAAACACAAACAGGGAAAAGACACACACTTGGTACTTGCCAGCCTAAGCCATGGGATCTCCATGGAACATCGAAGTAGCAGCCCAGACCAGCCCAGCACCAGCCCAGCAAAGGGAGCATGTTCCAAACTGAGAGTGGGTGATAGGAGTTCATTACATTTCGTAAAGGTGTAAAGGTTAAATAACATGAGTTTGACTTTATTCTTGCACATAATTGCAGATAATAAATACACATTTTAAAAACTACCATTAACATGTATTGTATTAAATCCACATGTTCTGGGCAAACTCCTTCCTATGAGTACATACTTCCCCTGTGTTACCAAAATGCACATTCCACCTGGTACAGAATCTTGTAGAAAATTATTAGGTTTCCAGTACACAGTGCTTTCATTTTTCTTCATGAGAGATGTAACAATTCAGATACTGCTTAACTGATTGCATTTACTAGAATTTTTCCTGATAGAATAGACTTGGGGTTTTTTGTCAATGTTCATCTTTTCTTTATTTTTAATCTTTGATTTTAATTTCTCCCCTATGAATCTGTTCTGGAATTCACACAAGCATCTTTAAGATGCTTATAGCGGGCACAGGATGAATCCAGACTCTCCTTCTGTAGCCACAAATGCCTTTCTGGCATCATGCCTCCATGGCACAAATGACCTCACCTTTGCACTCAGAGGCCTTGCATATTGCTGAGCCAAATGCTGCCGAGACTTCCTAAGTGACTGCACCTAAGGAGCTTGTATAAATAAGCTGTGAAAGATACAGGAGAATGCCACTGAGTCCTCCACTCCATCCCAGAGCTGGGATGTCAGAGCATCTTCTGTTCCCACAAAAGCCCTCAGCCTTCAGGCAGGATTCACCTCCTTGTTCAAACATCCAGGGTACCACCCAAAGCATTTGATGGACTCCACATAGTTTGCATAGCTTTTTCTTTTTTTTTTCTACATAGTGGTTTAAACTATAGAAATCTGCACAAAAGAATTGAAGTGAGCTGTTAAAGTACAAAATAAATCTTTTCATATAGTTTTAAAATACAGATTCAAAAGATCAAACACGTTTATTTACTATTTTTCCTAAGTTATCATTAAACTAATGACAATTGCTCTCATTCCTATATTTAACCCAGATAGTATGTCCTTAGTGAACTGCAAGACTGTCTAATCAAATTATATATCAAATTCTGGACAGAAACCTCTGTCACTGTGCGATAGTGACCAGCAATTAAGACAGATAAGAATTCTAATCCAGTATCTCCTAAAACCATTCCGTAACTCCAGAGCACAATAAATTTGCACTAAGACAGACATGACAAATAAAACCGTAAAAGAATTTAAGGACTCAGGTAAGAAACTATGAAAAGGAATTATTTTTATGAGCAATGAAAGGAAAATATACCCCACAGGAACAGAAGAATGTATTCGCTAACTCAGTGCTGTCTTGTGAGAGGATTTAGAGAATCTATGAACATTTAAGAGAAAGAAATCAACTCACCCTGTCTATGCTACATTTATAATATATGACTAGTGTTAAACATATTCTTGTCCGTATGGAAAAAAAACAAGGAAACAGAAATGCTAGAGACATATAGACACATACTTTTTCCTTTTTTACAGTAATATGTTTCCTCAGGTTAAAGAATAGGACACTTCCAAGGCATCCTCTAAGCTAGTCATGCATAAAATCACAAAAGGTGTACCTGTAGATCAATACACTTTTTATTTCCAGGGGAAAAAAGTAATATCGTTAGTTTGAGGAGATTAATTATCTCCTTCAAATCAAAGACCAAATACCAACTGACTTCAGCGACAGAAGGAATTGGCTTTCAGGGTTAAAAAGCCATCAAGCTACACTGTGGTATAGGATCATCACTAAACTTTAGCCTGTAAGCATTGCTTAGTGTCATTGTGCATTTGAGTTTTTGCTTCTTTTCCTTTACCTTTTGTATACCGATTACAGATGACCAGGTGCTGAATCCCTCAAGTCAAGGGAACACAGAACATGCATTGACCATTCTTAGCAGGGTAAACTTCAAATCAGTTATTTGGCAGGTAAAGAAGGTAGAAAACATAATTTTAATTTTTTTTTTTTAATACCTTCTTAGAAATAGACTGTACAATCCCCAACACTCAAGACCCAGGAGTTTAAGATAGGACCTTGTAATAGAAGAGAGTATGGGTATGAAAGAACCTCAAAATAATACCATTACTTGGAGCTCTGTGAGGGGGAGGGTGGTTGCAATGTCAGGCAGTACCAGTTTAACTCCTGGTTAGATGTATTGCATGATGTTTTCTTTTTTAACGTGATTAAACTCTTATTTAAGGCAGGGCATGCAGGCTTTGGCAACAGATCTTCTACATAAGAAAAGTTGCTCTGCTCTGGGAGGTGGAAGGGGATCTGAAAGCAGTGGAAGAATACTAGGTCTGCTCTTCAGCAAAACAAAAAACCACAGCATGTGAGTAATCTTATCTTCAGTCATCAAAGGATGTATTTCAAGGCGCTCGCTGAATAATGATGCGATTACTCACGCGGGTAAGGTTAAGCACATGCTTTTTCTGAACTAATAGGTCTGGACAGGAGCCATAGTATTCTATGCAGTTTTCTTCAGGAGTGTTCTCTGCAAATACTGGAACACCCACAGAATTGAAAGGAGCGTAGAGATTCCTTTCTGCTTTCTGTACTATTGTCACACAGAAACTATCTGAACTTAAGCTTAATGATTTTTTTGCTTGCTTTGAAGCATCTTAGTCCTCATATAGGATAAGATTTTGTCCTAATACCAGGACCAAAATGCTACTTGACACCCTAGGACAGTGCAGTGAAGAAAAAACCACAATCTTTTATAAGGGGATATAAACCATTATTCTGTTTCCAGAAGTTATTTAAACTAATATGACTGTGCAGATACAATTGAAAAATGTGACCAATAAGCTCTACAGCATATAGAATATTTATCTACAGTTACATAAGATGTCTTATTTCGGGGTACACTGCAAAGAAATAAACAAGGAAGACTTGTTTTGATGAGATTGTACCAGCTAGCTAGGTGCCTAAGATGAGGAAAATTCTGATTTTCAACCAGAGATGACAGGGTTCACACAGCCCAGGGAAGAGAGGGCTGTCTGAACGTTGACATACAGAAGGTTTCTGTGCTAGGGTGGGTGCAGGTAGGATGAAGCTGGACTCTTTTCAGTGACAGGACAAGGGGCAATGGCACAAGCTGGAACACAGGAGGTTCCATCTAAATATGTGGAAAAATCTCTTTACCGTGAGGGTCACAAAGCCCTGGAACAGGCTGCCCAGGGAGGTTGTGGAGTCTCCTTCTCTGGAGATATTCAAAACCTGCCTGGGTGCATTCCTGTGTAATATGCTCTGGGAAAACTTGCTTTGATGGGGGGATTGGACTAGATGATCTCTAGAGGTCCCTTCCAACGATTTTGTGATTCTGTGCTGCTCCCCTCAAACCAAAGGTGGCTGAGTGAAGAGGATACAGACCCTCAGGCAAGGAAGAAATCCCAAGGTGAGGAGGTAGTCTGAAAAAGGGGAGGTGTGACAGAAAGCCATAAAGTAGCAGCCAGAATGATACATTTCTATCTATCGCTTTTCTGTGGTCCACAGTCATTAGGCAGAATCAGTGCAGCAGCAAGTAAGTGTTGATGCACACATGAGGTGTAGCAACAGTGAGACACTGACAGACACTTGGACTAAAACGATGACACTGGTAACTCTTCTATTGATCAGTTATCTCCAGCTACCATTTCTTAAACTATCTTTTTCTAACTCATTTTGTGTGTTATAAGGGAAAAATGAGCTGATTTAGGAGAAAAGTGGTGTGTATATACCGCATCTACTAAACATTCCTTACTAAGTCCAGCTCTGTGCAGAGATCCTGAATAAGACCCATATGCTGTTTATTCTTTTCCACTGAGAACTGATGGAGGCATTTGTCTAAGTTGCTGGTGTAGCTCTTAGGAGGAATCTGATGCTAGATCTGAGCTGAAACAAGTGAGAAGGGAAGCATCGAAGTAATGGTCTGGAATGAATATGACTTTCAAACGCATCAGGCATTTCTAGTTTTACCTAAACTAAAAAGAACTTATTAAGACAGCAGGAGATCCAGTGAACATTTTTTTCTAAACCACTAATAAAAATACATTTGCCATTCAACAGAATGAATATACAAACTATTTGCACATTTTGCAAACTTAGTATTACTTTTTTCAGTCAGAAGGTGTTCCACAGAATACTTTCCTTTGTTAGCAATGGCACCTTTTCTAGCAGAAAACTTAAAAAAAAAAATTAATAAATTATTTGACCTTTAAAATTATTGATATGACTTCATGCAACGTTAAGACTTCTTTCTTGAATTATAACTATCTGAGTTTACCGTGTTTTGAAGTCTCAAGCCTCTAACAGTCAGACGCAGCACAACAAAAGTGGCCAGGGCACTTTGTGGTGGGTTAACAAATCTAACTGCAGAAAATGTGAAGGAAGGAATTGTTATATTTTTTACATATGTGTGATCAGGTAGTTTCCAACATTTAAGGTAATCATTCCAGCTGGTCACAGAAAGTCAGACAGGTTCTTCTGAAGCATAAGTTTGACAAGGAATCTAGAAATCCTACCAAGCTTTCTGCAATACCTCTGTCACGTGGAAAAGGTATTATTATACTTGCTCTATTGATAAGGCAAGACTGGATACGAAGTAAAAGGCACAGATATTATAGAACAGTCATATTTCTTGAATTAAAAAGATCTTTTAAATTAAACAATGATTAAAATTGGGAAGAGCTGTTTTGCTGTTGCTTTATTTCTCAGTGCTGACTGTTTCTTGACCAAACATCTCTATCTTTTCTAATGCTGCACCACTGTGTTCTGGAGGAGTCTTTCCTGAACTGCTTTTCTTGTTTCTTCCCATTTCTGTAGCTTCCTCCAAAGTATTAGTCAATGGTTTTCCCAGTGTTTCTGGAAGCATTATTGTTAATATTCCACTCAGAAGAGCCATGATTCCAACAAGCAACTAGAAGAAATAAACAGTAGCTGTAAAGGTCTTTCAAGTTCTGCATGTCTTTGATCTTGCTTGAGAGTACATTTGAAATAAAACGCAAGGAACTGTAATGTAAAGATCGTAAGTCTTAGATTTTGACTATGTAAAAGATCTGCTTTTTTGTTGTTGTTGTTGCATAAATTAAATTATGCAGCAGAATTAATGAAAAGCAAGCGAAGTGTTTTGTTCACAAGGGATCAATACAGTGCAAGCAGGAATAACTGTGTTTGAAAAAAAATACGTATGTCTTCATTTGGTATTTCTACTATCAGGTATGTATTTAAGAACTGATTTTAGGATTTCATGTATTTATTTTTGCGTGCATCTCCACAGAGCTACAATATTCCTGCCACCTGTAATCTCAATTCACACTCATCTCCTGAACATATTCCCCCTATACCTGCATGCTTGTTCCCCCTGCACACAGCCAGATCAGAATTTCTCAGTATGGCTCCCTGGCCTGGAGCCACAAAAGTGCACATCCCTGCTGAGGAGAGCTCTTCAGCAGATAATGAGCTAGCTCTCAACAGGAATACTTTGCTAAACTCAGTTTCAAAGAGCTATTAGGGGTGCAGGAATCTACTGGCATCCGCACTGGGATCGCATCTTGGATTTGCCCCTGGTGTACACAGTTCTGTATTGACATCTTACTTCAGCACGAGTGGTGCAAGGATCAGGATCATGTCGGGTAGTTACAGAAGCACACACACGCTCCAGGAGTAGCATTTCTTTCCTTTCATTTCTGTGTCTTGCTCAGTGAGAACAATTCACACTTTCCTCCTTGGAAGTACGGAACAGCATTAAAACCCTGACACTCTTCCGTTATCAAGTTATAAATGACCCAACTCTGTCTGGATAGAAATGCTTCCACGCAGTCATCATGCCTGGCCCCAGTGTTTTTCCATTTTATGACTGTGCACTTTGATACTGTATTATCCTTATCGCGCCCTATGCCAGTTCTCAGATCTGTTTGTTTAATACTTTCTTTCCAAGTGTGAGAGAGAACATTAGGAATTAACTATGTGTAAGTCTCTCGCTCAGAGCTTGAGACAAAGAACTGGCCAGCTACCACCTGCAGCTAAGCCAGACTTTCTTTTTAAGTCAGAAAGGTGCTTTAAACTTGGAACTCTCCATCGTAACCTTAAACAGCATTATTTTCATGCACATACACTATGCTGCTTTGCTTTCCCTCTCCTCCAAAAGGACGGCTTGTCTCAAGCACTCTTGAGAAGCAGAATTCACACTGTTGCATATACTCCTTTTTCCACTTACATTATAGAGGCTGAAAAAAAAAGTAAGCAAAATGGTGCTTAATACTACAAACTACAGTGACAATAAAATAGTCTTACCATGAAAATTTTTTTTTAAATCCTAGCAGTAGTAAGACCAGAGGAAGTGGTACTGAGTGACAAACTAAGGAAAACCCTTGTAGACATATATATGTGACAGGAATGATATTTAAAAATATATTCTAGAGGATTAAAGTCTCACCTCTGAGTGTCAAAACTCTTCTCCAGTATGAAAATATGATTTTCTGCCATGGCAGGACAGGATGAATTGACACATGGCAGCTATTCCACAGTAACTTCTCTTACACATATCCTTTAGGCTATAATAAGTTCATATTTGAGGATATTGCGGCACCCATATATTTGGAGTTTATGAGAACAAGGTCACTGCTGATGCCCAGCAGAACAAGGTTAATTCAACACTGTGTGCTTTGAGTATGTGTGTCTCCTCTGTTTCAGCTGGTCTTTTAGACACTTTGCATTCTTCTCATGTTTTCCTTCCTCATGAACCTCTTACTCCCCTGTGAACTCTCACTATTCTGTAAGCGTACACACCACCATCTTTCCTGCCTTTTCATCTCAGCTCTCCTAACTCTATTCTATCACGTGTTAGTATTCTTTTTTTTTTTTTTCAACGTGAAGAGTGCTGCATGCCAACTAATTCAGTGTGTTTCCCTTCTCCCTGACCCAAAAAAGTATTCCAGTATTTCCTCCGAAAGCCAGAATATAAAACAATTAAGTCACAGCATATTACTGAAAGGACTTCTCCAATGTCATCTGCCTTTTCATCAGGGGCAGTGACCACACTTATCAATGAAGTTACTCACATTTAGTCAAAGCAAGGCTATTGCAGTTTTATCTTCTTCATGAGGCATCTGACATAATTTAGCCCTTTGCTTGCTCATAACAAATGTATACATATTGTATGTATGTACTATTGTGCATATATAATTCAGCATCAGAAGAATGTTCTTCTGATATAGTCAATGAGTTCAAATCTTATGGATTAAAGTGTATTATTGTACAAACTATTTAAGTACGTTTAAGCTCCACTGAAGTTAATTTGACAGGAGTACCTGCTTGAATTCATTGCTTTTTCAGGGTCCTAATTTGAAATCTGACTTTCTGCTTAGTCCAACTCTCAAAGTACTCCCAACACTTCAGGCAGCAGCTTCTAACAGCTACCATAAAAAACTTCAAAAACACGTTTACCACCAGTTTTCCTATGTCCTCCTCCCTACTTGGAGCAACAATTTTAATTTCACAGTGGTCTAAGATCAGGACTTAATATATTTAGTCTAGAACAAAAGATAATTTGAACTAAATATCCCTACTGAATAATACTTTTACTTCTGAGAACAAACGATTATTCAAGTCTTCTATTTATATCCATATCTGATGGATCTGAAGCAATCTAAAATACCACATTTAAAAAAAATCCTACTTCAACAAAAAAGGTTAAATTTTGTCCTGAAAAAATTACTAGTATTAGACACAGAATTTGCATTCATTTAACTTTACTGACCTCAATGAAGGTCTTTAAAAAAAAATAAAAATAATTATAATGTACGGTTTATCTGAGAGAAATATCAAGTCTATTCAAGGGCTACAGCAACATAATTCTTAGCAGCTGAGAAACAGAAACAGGTTATACATGGAGCAGTTGCTTTATTGTATGTTTTCTAGAAAGTTGTCACATGAGAAACATACTTGGCAAGTTATTTGAGATTTATAGGCACTCAAATGAGATGCTTGCATTACTCACAGGTGGCATAGCTGCACATGAGGCAGACTGTCAAACAAATAGTGGTAGTAACTGCTTGACAGCCTGTGGTGTATACAATAGATCAACATGATGTACATCAGTTTACTTACAAATGTAATCCATTTCATTTCATCTCCATTCTAAAACACTTACCTGACCTGAGACTTGGCATGCTAAGCTCCAACTCAAGACAAGCCTTTTTAATAAACTGACAAATGTTTTATAATAGGAGCTAAAAATGAAAACATATTCACTGTGAACTACTACACAACTCTACAACTGCTCTGGGTATTTTTTGTACACTGAGAGCTGTTCATAGCTGAAATAATTCCTCTGTTTATACTGCCATTTGTACTACTCTCCAGCACGTTTCAACATTCCTCATCTGTGCTTTAGCTGCAGCACTTCTGCGCAGATAAAGCTTATCTCAGCCAGTAAAGGCAAAACACTGACGAGAGAAAAAGAGTGTTGTCCCATGACCGCTCTGTTGTGCAGATGTTTCTTCATCTTTTCTGGGGTGGTATCTTGGTTTGTAAGGGGCCATTAATAAGAGAGAAAATATTTTTTTAGGAGCTTGAGGGAATAAATTAATTTGTGGTCTCCTTCATCCTCTTCATTTTCATCCAAAACAGATGAAAGTAATTAAATAATGAAACGAGTTCCCAAGAATTCTCTAAAACCAATCTCTAGCATCTGTAACTGAACATTTTATAGTTGCAAAATCAAAACGACACAATGTCACTTTTTCAGAAAGTTCCAACGTGGCAGACAAAATTAGAGTAAGAATTCAGATTAAAGATACATTCCATTACATTTTCACCTTCTGACATTTATAATCTACATAGAATATTAGTGTGCTACTCACAGTAAATTCTAAGAGGTTTTTGAAAGAACTCAGACTATTTTTAAATAATTCATAAATGCCTCTCTACTTAAAGCTTTAATATAAATTTTGTGATTCTTTCTGTTTTAAATATATGGACATAAATTATCCTTGAAATAAAAAAAAGGGATTTGATAGCTGCATGATATCAAATCAGCAAATCCTTCATAACAGAAATATGATGAAGACAGATTGTTCATCTCTGAGCAGTAAATATATAAAATATTTTGTCCAAAATTGATCTGAAGCTACATAAAGCAGACAAAATGCCCAAGTCCACAAAGGAATGGTCCCACCTCTGTTTTCCTGGGTCAAAAGGTGGTAGAAGAAAAAACTTACTGCTGGCATGACTTGGAGTTACCTACAAGTAGGACATGCTTCATGAATCCAAGGTTCTGTTGTTTGTCAAAATCACCATGAACCTCATCAATGTACCATTTGCTTCTCTTTATCTCATGAATTGTTTTGTTTGGTTCTTTTAAATGTAAAACATAAAAAGGGAACTCTGGGACAGCTGCGAAGACCAAGTATAGTAAGCATAAGACATTCTTGATCTTTTGGAAGGCTGTTTCAAATATGCAATGTCCCAGGCAAGCCATAGAAAAGATTAAGGAGTAATGTAAGAAACAAACAGCCACGCATGGTGAACTCCAAGCATGGAAGAACTGTGCCTTTGATAAAAGGTAAGGATAAATCAGGAGCATGGTCAAGAACTGCTAGGCCTGCAGAGTAAAGAAGGATGGACTATGACACTTCCTAAGTGTTACATGGTAGACGAGGTACATTTTTATGAAAAATATTTTTATTAATTTTATACTAGGATTCAGTCCAAAATACTATTATGTCTTTCATCATAAAAACATTTCAGAAGATTTCAGTGACTCAGTCTCCCTTTTGCTTTGGCTGCGTATTTTAACAATATGAAGACAGACACTAATCTTTGAGACTTAATATTTAGAACAAGAACGGTTCACTCAATTTCCTTTTCAAAATAAAAGTTCAGCTTTTGGTTCCTGTGAAAAAAAATGAACACATACACCTTTTCAAACCCAGAAACATTCACCATTGAAAGAAATACTTACAAGTGGCATGAAAATCCAAACACTTCTCAGATATACACAGAAAGGAGCAACCACGCTTCCTACGCGGCACATCATGCTTCCACTTCCAACAGCAAGTGATCTACACATGAAGTAAAGACTTTGATAAGAATTCTGGCAGATAAAGAAAGCGATTAGAAATGCACAGAGACTTAAACCATCAGTAGGGTATGTGTCTTCAAGCAATGATAGTAGGATATATATATATATTAGAGTTATACTGAAATTTACACCAATGTAAATTTGTATTATCATGAAATTCAGCTGCTTCTATAATTAAGATTAAACATATAATCATCATTCAGCATAGAACACAGGATGAACAATCAGGACTTTTAAGAAAGGCACAAATAACACTTAAGAAAGTATTGAGTATTCTTCTAGTTCCCCAATGAAACCAATCAATACACATGGAATAAAAGATAAATAAAAAAAATACAGTACGGTCAAACACTAGACAAGTGTGAAGCAGCTGAGGAGCATAACAAAGGAAATAGCAGTAAAGTAATAAAATATATGTAACTGGCTAAAGTTCTTACCTTACAACTGTTGGGTACAGTTCTGCTGTGTAGAGATATATAAGGCCAAATGCCACACCTATTGAAAATTTTCCAGCCATATTTGCTAAGATAATTAATATATTGAAATCCTATTGAAAGAGAGTACAAATAAATAAATCACCAGAAAATAACGCTGTTCCAAACTTAATTTAAATCCTTCAAAAAGGTGTGAACCTTCTTTAAACAATAAGCAGTACTTATTGATCGCTTTTTCAAAATCAGTCTCAAGAGGTAACTAGTGTCCATATTGCTTTTTACCAGTCCTGGTTCACTGAAGCCCTGGGAACATTTTACATGTGACTCCAGCAATGCTAGTGAAACCTGTACTGAAAATACAGAAATCTATCTTAGACTGGCAGCTGCAATTTAAAAACAGCCTTGAATGGACTATATGATTTAGAAAGAACAGCTGCATATAGAGACTTAAGAGCCTTTAAAATCAATTTCTACAATAGCAACATTTTCAACAGTACATGACTAACCTGAGGTATGAACATAATTAAAACACAGATCAGTGCACTTAAAATAAGGAACGGAATGAGTGTGTTTCTCCTTCCCAGTTTGTCCATCCCAATGCAAGCAATGACATAGCAAGGCAACTCCACAGCACCTGTCAGTATGAAATTATTTCAGTTTAAGTCATGATTACACATACTCATAACTTTAGCTTCCTCTAATTTAGGATTAATTTAGGGTAATCAATATGTGAAATCTAGAGATAACCAGTGTATTGGGCTCGTTCATTTAGTTACAGAAACAACAACAGAAGGCAGAAAACATGGCCTAAAACCCAGTAATGGGGGATGGAGAAGGACAAGGAAAACACATTTCACAGCGCAGAGCAGCTCCAGTTCTTGTTCAGGTGGAAAATTACAGAAAACAGCAAGGCCATGGTCCTGCTTTTATTCCACTGGCACCTGTGTCTGAAAGCTTTCCATTTGCTGCTCATCTGCTTCAGGTATTATTGCATCCACAGCTTAAGCGTGCCAATAAGGAATACTGCTAATGTCACAGCAACACACCTCTCAGGATTTGCCACCTTCCACCTGGACACAGAACTAAAGCCACAGGCACCTCCCCAATGTCAACTCCACATCACCCAATGTAAAAGGCAAGCAAGGTCTCTCCAGGTCCAGTTTTCTGAGTCAGCTCCACAAATATAGAGAGTGCGGTTCCAGCCTTCTCTCTTCTTCATTAAAAAGAGGGCAGCTGCTTACAATTTCCCACTCTTATGCAGATCATCGTCTCTTCCTAATGTGTCTTTCCACAGAAAAACTTGTGCAGCTCGAAAGGAACCGGCATTTGGCTAGGACCGTTCACAAACACTGTGTAAACATGATTTGCCCCTAGACAAATTATATTGAGCCTAAGCCAGTTTGGACATGTTTTAAATCAACTCGCTCATAAAGAATGCTACTACGTCCAATGTAAAATCAAGGAAGAACATAAGATACAGCCCTGAACAGAATGCTGAATTCCTTTACTAAGCACATATAGTATGTCGTTACATCTATAACATTGGGAAAAAAATCTTTTGGGCTTGTGTTGGTAAAACCCACACAATTATTCAGTGTTTGTTAGCCTGCTAAAATATTTTTGGAAGAGGTAGATATGGGGATTTACAAAGCGTACTCCACTATAATGGTTTAGTTCTCTGTGCAATGTTAGCATCCACTTTTCAACATGCCAGTCTACCAACACAAACTGAAGCCATGAGAGCCCCAGTCCTTCTGTTGCTTATGTACATGAACAGTCACATTCACTTTACTGAGAGTACTCAGTTGCATAAAGCAAAGCGCATGATTTAATTCTTTGCTGGCTCAGAGCTGCGTGCCTGATCTGGAGTCTTCTGAAGTCAATGGAATATTTCCACTGATCTTAACAAGCTTTGGATCAGGCCTTGAATGCAGTGAGCTGCCTTTATAAACAACTTACATGCCAGGGGAAGATTATAGTCAGACCAATAAAATTAAAAGACTACTATAACTAAATTAAAAATACACTGTTGCGATAACTAAAATTACTCTTGCGCCTGAGAATTACAAATCTATTTATTTTCTACATAGACAGACTGGAGATATCATCACTGTAAGTGATTAAAGGAATAATGTTTTTCTCTGCTTTTCCTAGTCTGTGCCTGTAACAGAGATGTGTGAATTTTGTGTTGCTGGTCTGCTTCCCTTGCTGTTTTTGTGGATCTGCTACATGTTTGCAGGGCAAAGAGAAGACAAGCAGAATATGATTTTACAACCACAAAGACAGACAGAGAAGAATGTTGCACTCCGTCAAATTTTAAATTTTTTTTTTTTTCAGAAACAGTGAAATTTGGAGTGAATGACACTCCTGTGCTAGTCAACTTTATTAAAAGTTAGCAAGAAACGTCTCGAACAAGGTTCATAATTGAACAAGCAAAGTTAAAAAATCAGCTGTCAAATTATAGACATTTCTAAATGTTGTGTTCTAGTTCAGTCAAAAACAGAATAAGGTACAAAAATACTTACCTATGAGAAAGAGATTTAAATATTCATTGCCTCCTAGACTGACAGAACTGAGGGAGAAGACATAGTACCCCAAGCTCCCAGTGAACCAGATCAGCCAGACTGTGATGGTCCTTGTTGCAATGTGCCAGTTACAAAACAGGTCTAAGATGTTATGCTTCTTTCCTGAGGATGTGTCATTGTCACCCGTTCTGCCACTGACTGTATCATCTTGTTGGACTGAGCACAGTTCAGAAACTTTGCAGGGAGTGCTTACTTTATTCCATCTTGCCATTATATTAATTACTTTTTGTGCATCTTCATATCTTTCCTCTGACAGGAGCCAAAAGGGTGTTTCTGGGAGCATCCAGCAGCACAAAACAAAGGGAAGAGTTGCTATGGAGAGAAATATCTGATAGACCCACCAGGTCCGAACCAAAAATCCCACGAGTGCCACAATCATAATTCCTATAGCAAAAAAAGCATGGACATGCATAGAAGCCCAGGTTCGTGCTTTAATGCCAACAAATTCAGTCACATAAACAAAAGCCACAACCAGATAGCCACTGGAAACCTGCGGGGGTGGGAGACAAAAAAAAAACAAGAGTGAGGTTTGTATCAACTCTCCTTGTGCGACAGCAGTAAAAGCAAACAGCTAACAGTGTCCCACATTTGAGTATGCTTAACTGCCACCATGCTGGCATGTCTCCCATTGACAGAAAGAAAAAAAAAGGAAACCCTGACAACAAATCAGCTGGAGAAAAAGTTTCACTCAAACCTTCAGACTGCTTGGACACTGTATTTAAAAATGTGAAGTGGTTTTGGATGCTTCTCTGTAGTGGGGGAGAGTCAGCAAGAGACGCCTGAAAAAGAGCCTGATTTGCTGATGTCACTAAGCCCTTCTTCATCATTAGTGACAGCACAAACTGGATGCTTGGAAAAATGAGGTTCCCTAAAGTAATTGCTACTTCTGAAAATCTTGACCTTGGCTTTTAAGTAGACTATTAATTATCTGTAGGTCAGGGAACTGCAAATTTACTGAGAATTAATTTCCACGTCTTTCTAAATTATCTCATTAAATCAAATGTTTACAATGTTGAAAGAAAATCTCTTATATATGGTTATAGGTTCTTATATGTTATCTAGCAAATGCAATTACTGAATATTCTGCATTATAGTATTTTTTCATTGGTTACATATTATTGAATATATATATTCAGATTTCTTTAGCAACAATCAGACTCTTGGTATCTCAAAACATTTCAAAACCCAGCTAGAAAATCCAGACAAGAAAATATTACAGTATATTGTTTTGATAAAAAATATTCTAGTTAATAATTACTCATTCTGAATCCACTGAACCTGATAGGAAAGCTGCACTGATCTCGGTGGCACAGGGCTGGAGCTTTAGACATCCATCTCACAAATCAGTTCCAGTGGGCAGCTAAAATTTACAGCATTGTTCTGGTCAGAGCTTTTGGCTTTTCTAAACTACCACAGTCCCTTGTATCAATAGCCAAGGAAGTTGGTAAAAGAGCTCCTGTTGATCTCACTGTTCAAGGCTGAAAGGCTCAGGCAGTTTTTCCTGGTAGGAAAACCTTCTGAGCTCTAATCAGACAAAGGGAGCTCCAGGTGTAAGGTCCTGTCTTGACTAATGCATTGTCATCAGGAATAAAATAAATTATGTGTGTGTTTTCAAATTTCTTACCTTCTGTAAATAAGTTATATAATTTGTCTTGTGATAGCATTCTAATTTCTTTATGCATTGTGTAGAGAAAGACTACAAATGTTATACCTTTGGATGTAAAATTGTAATTTTTAAATGGGTTACTGTGTATAAATATTGAATAGATCTCAGATATTGGATATGTATCATACAGATATATATAAAAGTATGTGTATAGAGATTCATTAACACATATACTGGGAGTATAAACGTCTAGATGTTAAACATATCTGCCTAAGTATTTAGTATTCCAGATGTACCTTAAAAGACCAAAGAGATACATGGAAGAGAAAACGTGCATCTCTAGTCCATCACTCAAAATGGTAGAGATATAAGTCATACTTATTATAGATCAGTTATTTTAAGAAAAATACACTCCATTTCTAACAATAAGGAGAAATGCAAAGGCAGCTGCAATGCAGAATCCAGAGTTTGCTCCTCACACTTGGTATTTAATTACCAGTCCAGCAGAGGTTGGGATGGAGGAAGTACCAAACACTGCTTCATATAGACGCTTTCTATTAATTCAAAGAGGAAAAGTGCTGTGGTCCAAGAACATTCAGACTCTCCCTGCTCTGCTGAAATAAGTGCAACAGAGGGGGCTTTAGAATGATGAAGTAGGGGAGAAGATAATAACAAAGGGGAGGTTTTCCTGAGAAAGGGTAGGAAATGGCACTTAAAAGAGCCAGGGTGAACAGCCTTTCTTACCATAGCAAGGAGAAAGCGCACAATCACGAAACTGTAGTAGTCAAATGTGAAGGCCACTGCGATGCCAAATACAAACTGACCAGCACTTGTGAACCATATAACACGTTGTCTTCCCAGTCTGCAAATCACAGCAGTAATGAATATGAATAACCACAAACATTCTATTAAAATACACCTGTAACTCCAGAGAGCCTATCTGGAAGTGAGTCTGAAAATGAATCATAGAATCATAGAATTGTTGAGGCTGGAATAGACCTCTGAGGTCATCAAGTCCAGCCTAAAATACTGTACTTAATACCACAGAAAGTCAGGATTAGTTACATGTGTTGATTTTTCGGTAATTCCAGTTTCCAAGAATAAGGAAGCTCCTATGAATGGAACTTCCATTCCACAGTTCTTAGCTGGAAGCAATGTGCAGAAGTGAGCATTACATATGCTCACCTCCAGTTTCAGTAAGACCCTCTTTTTCAGATATTTTATATTAAGTAACATCTAGTTAACTTGTAAAAGTTAGCTGTGATAACACGTGTCATCTCTTGCAAAAGTAGCAACAAATTTGCATAGTAATGAAAGGCTTCTGTAACATATTTTGTCCAGGTATTTAAAATTAAATTCTCTAATAAATGACAATTACATAGTTCCCATGAATTTTCTGATTGCATCACAGCACACATGCATACATATACAAACACAGAAATCCAGGAAGCTAGTATACTAGCTGCAAAAAAAAAAAGTCAACTATTAGCTTCCCATCAACAACATAGTCATTTCCAGTGTAAAAGAAGGGTATTTAGTAAAAAGGAACTTCTAGAAATCTGCAGTAGATTTACAAGACTCCATTGAGGATTCATTATATTCTATCTATAAATGTTCTATAATACAAAATGCATGGAATCAGTTTTCTTTCCTAATAATATTCTTTTGGACTCTTATTATCTACTCCACTGTGAACAGCTTTTCACAGATGTGTATATTATGTTTAGACAGAGAGTTTGAGAACTTTCAGGAGTGTGGGCTTGTGTCTCTGTATTTGGAGAATACAATTTAATACATTTTAAACAACTGTTTTAAATACAATTAAAACAACTCCTATTCTTCTCCAGCCTTGACCTGGAATCAAGCATATTTGGTCTCTGATCCCTGCCAGAAGAGATCCATATGATTCCTAGCTCTCAGAGCTCTTCTGTTGGGAAATCTGTTCTTTGGAAACAGGAGGAACCCACAAACTTATTTCCCACCAGCCAGGATGTGTCAGAAAATAACAACTTTCAGCTGTAAAATCTACAGTTGTAAATCTGGAACTCAGAATGTTTGTCTTCTCTTTGCTGCTGTCCATGGATTGAATTAATGGAAATGAGAACAGTACGATCATAACCTTATAAATCATGTCTAAGTATTAATTAATAAATCTATGAATGATTTAAAGGGACTCAGAAAAAATGTTGACATTATATTCTAGTCTTGTATTAAACATGGTTTTACAAAGCCTTGGATCAGGAGGCAGGATTGACTCCATGTGTTCTAAAAGCCAAATTAAAAAAAGATCTTTACTTTTCCATTCCCATCCTGTAACTGTCACACCGTAATATGCTGATGAAGAAAAAAAAGAAAACAACATGCCTGGTCTCCTTTTTTAATGCTTATACTGTTAAGCTGTGGGATAAAATGTCACCCTCCACCTAACAGAGCTGTTAGTCAACAGGCTCCTTTCTATAGAGATAAATAACACTAAACCAGCCTTCAAAGCAAAACACAGGTACATAAACTGCCTGAGAGAAACCCAAGTACAACATAGCTTAGGCTCTCATATGGATAGTGGGGTGCGGCTGGGCGCTTTTCTGAGGTAGGAACACATGTATTTGTATTGAGTGAGAAAACAAAGAGAAGCAGGATACAGACTTACATCTTGGATCTCACTATTGCTTCTGAGTCCAGCTCTGATGTTGGTTCTCAGTTTGTGATCTGCGATGACACTCAGGAAGGAAGTGTCGGAGGGGAGTGGTCTGAAGGACAGCCTTGGCACTGTGAGCAAGGGACTGTTCGGGTTATGTCTCTCCACGAACTGACTCTCCTCGTGCTCAAACAGAATTTTTTATGTGCTGGTAAAGAAGTGAAACTACAGCACAGCTCACTGACAATCATTTTTCCTTCTACTTGGACTAACCTTCATGAGACTGATGTTTACACTAACCATTCAGGGGAAAACTGCAATTGGACAGCAAGGAAAAATAGTGTATAGGTGTTTATTTTAAGAATGTGGGGCCTGACCAAACCCTCAAGGCCTTTGCATTAGCCCCACAGAACTGTATTCATGACAGAGATTAGGAAATTTGAGATTTAAAAATACATGACTTCCAGTAGCCCTGGAACTGCTGCTCTTAGTACTATTGTTATCCCTGTTTAAAAAAAGAAAAAAAAATAATAAAAAAGATCTAAGGGCAGATACTAGGTGCCCAGGGCAATTTGAACGATCAAGGCCTAGAACAATGGATAATATAAAGTACCAAAAAAATTCTAAAAGCAAATGATTTGCAAATACATTTTAAATTAGTACTTGCTCTCAGAAAAAGAAATGGAGTTAAATAGATCTGTGAATACAATTATATCCAACCCTCCTAATTGTGACTATATTATTATGAATACACAATGCATGACAACACAGTGAATGGCAACAACAAAACAGGTAGATATATGTGGAGTTATTGCACTCTGAAGCTACAATTTTCAGAGGATGGCACTTTACCTGTCAGCAATGTCACCAAAAATCACTGCTCCAATCAAGACTCCAAGCATGAATGTAGGCTGGATTAATTTTGCAAACCATTCTCGGTCACAGACCAGATCCCACTGTGTAACAACAGTGCTCTTCCACTTTGTATCATCATAAAGAAATCCATCAGAACAAGAAAATACGGACTTGTTGCCGTTGTATTCATATGCCAGATCCAAACTGACCTCTCGTTTGGACCTGCTGCATTGATTAAGTTCCCAAATGTCTCCATTTTCCAGCTGGACTACAATGTAATTTTCTGTTGATGTCCACAGTGTCCAGATGTCCTCTATACTTGATTCAGAGGAGTTGTAGAAAAGAGCACCACTCACATTTCCAGAGATCCCACATACAAAGTTAGGAGTAACAGCCATGAACACAGATGCCAAGTAATGGATACCACATGACATAGCTTGAAAGACAGATGCAAAATAAACACATGCTTGAAATCTGTAAAGGGAAAGAAAAAAAGGTTTAGTGAAGAAAAGTTCTCTACACATGAAAAAAAAAAAATCAACTTAATTATTTTGCTAGGATCGGTAAGTGGAGACATCATTAAAGTGTGTATGTATTACATCGTGCTGCTACAACATTAGCTAAGCCCTGTGAGAGACCAAAGATGAGAAAAGATCCATAGCAGAAGTATTCTACTGTCAGGAAATAAATGTTACTCTTAATCATGTGTTTAGCCATGCACAGAGAAAACCATTTAAAAGAAACAATTCTGAACTTAAGCACTTAGTTTGAAGCAACCTTCCATCCTTCAATTCTGTGTAGTATATCCCATCAAAATAAGGCCTTAGATTACTAGAACGATTAGGAAAAAAAAAACCAAAAAGTTGCAACCTCAGGTTCTGAAGGATAGAAATATATGCATCAAATAAATCAAATCAAACATGTCACCCCTTCATTTCACCTAACTGTATCTATATAACTGTATTCCATCTATCTTCCATCTATTTACCGCCTCCAAAAGACAAAGAGGGAATACATGTAGAAACATGTAGAAGATAAAATCTGCAGAATGTGAAATGCTTTGTACCAAAACATAGCTGTAAACTGGGTTGGGTTTTGGTTTAAACAGGGTGTGCAGTTATCCATTAAAGACTGTATCATAAAGCAAACATTGTAAAAGAATGTTTTATGCATAGCCTGAATTTTAGCATTTTAACAGCTTTTAAAACATGTTTGAGATGCCAGTAAATCTTAGTTGCACACATATTCTGAATTTTGAAAGACGTGCAATGAACTCTAGTATCACTGACTGCAAATTCTAGACAGTTTCTGATAATCTAAGCATAAAGAGACTTCTCCTCAACTAAATGTTAAAATTATGCACATAATTAGTACAACATCTGTTCAGAAAAAAACAACATAGCTTTAGTTTCTCCTCTACTTTTTATTTCCTGAAGGCAAATCAATGAACTTCTGTATACATCCTTACTGCAGTATGTGGTGGATCTCAACAGTCTGAAACAAAAAGCAGCCTTTTTTAAATGTTTGGAGGCTTTCTTTGATGAAGTTACAGTAAATGATGTCTAAAAAGCAATTGCCTTGAAATATCTTGTGAGAAAAGTCAGGGCAATTCCAACCCCAGTAATAAATGCGACCTCTAGATCACTCCTCTCCAAAATGTATCTAATCTAGCCTCGAATTCCTGTAATAAAGATTGCAACAGCACCTAGTCTAGGACTTTTAAATAACCTGTCATCACATTTTCTAATAAATTTCTAAACTATCTATAACCAAAATATTTAAATAGAATTTGCTGCATACATTGTCTTAATATCCAATTAACCTTTCCAATGAAACAGTTCTTTTACATAACCCAACTCCACTGACCATCTTCATTCTCCTCTGCCTTTTGTCTTGTGATTTTTATTTCTTCCTTTGTAAATGTAAAGCCAGTTACCAATCCTGTGTTTCCAAAGCCACTATTTCTGTTCAGATGCAGAGGTCTTTTATCCCCCTTTCTCTTAGCTGCTCTGTTGACTTTTCCATGGCAATCTGAGAAGAGGGTTGAATTACTCAACCACTGCGGCAGCTCGAAAGCTGGCTCCACCTCCCTCTTGAAGATGCTGCAAGGCAATCCTCACACAGATGCTCTTTCTCAACAAACTCTGTGAGATATACAGTCATGAGAAACTGAGCATAACCACAGCATCCTTTAAGCCTACCAATTCTCTCTCAAGATAACAACTTCTTGAGGACTAAGTAGCTAGCTATAAATCAAATCAAGGGTTAAACAGTTCTGAAAGGTTTTTGGGCTATCTTGGACCACAAAAAAAGCAAAGGTTATTCTGAAATGTAACCTTTGTCCCCCTATCAATGCAGACAAATACGGTCAACAACATTTTTAGTTCCTCTTCTCTAGTTTCATTTTAACTGTTTCCATTAAAAGACACAAATTAATTTTTAAAATAGCAGAGTGAGATCAAATTCAATAATTGGGCTATACAGAATGACTGAAAAGAGGACTAGAAGACCTCTAGCAAATTAGCAAATTAAAATTCTGGAAGCTGTGAAGTTACATCCTCTACTAGCTAATAAAAAGTGGCATACCTGGAACCAGGATCCTCAGTATTTGCCCTATCTGTCATTATGCATCAAGAAAATTGCAGCATCAGGTAGCCCAGCTGGGATTTCCCAGACAGAGGAAGAAAAAAACCATTTCAAACTCTTATACATTCTTCTTGATTTCCTTAATTAGCTCTCACAGTACAAGAAATATCAGATTAATTATTTCTCTTCTACCCAGTAAAAGTAAGCAGGAAAAATATCCCTTTCTTGTTGGAGAGGCTTGAAAGAAGATAACTTGTAAGTATATAGACTGAGAAGATGACATGCATCAATGCACTACAAAATTAAAAAAAAAAATAAAAAATCCCAAGATCATCAGCAGGGCTATGATGTGGATAAGGCCTAGCTACTCTCTCCATTAACCGCTTCCTTTAGAGTTTTATCTTATCTCTTCCTGAACACTTCTCGTGATCATACTTCAATAACCATTTTGACAGACTGCTCCCACTGTCAAATCTTCCTGTTGGAAAATTTCTTATTAAATCTAATATCAATGTCCTCTTTTCCAGTGTAAGACTTATAGCAGCTCATAAAACATCTCTGTACAACCTTGAATATATCTTCCTTGTCTTTTATTACTTCGTTGCACAGATTATCAGTTATTTCCCTCTAGTTACTTTCTAAAACTGTATAAATTACAGTCCCTTACCCTTTCCTCATTTTTCCTTTGTGTCCTATAGAACAGTTTTCACTCTATAAAAAGCAATAAAGGGTTTATTTTAAAGAAATATCTGTGTCATGCCATATTTCACTCATCTTTCAAGGGTTTCACTTAGAACTAGATACAACTTATTCCTGTAAAAATGTTGTTCCATTTTCACTATTATGAAAATCTCAGTTCAGTTCCAAAGGACATATCCACTCTGTACTATCATTAAAAAAACAACAAGAATCAACCAACAAAGTTTGCAGTTTTTAACCTCTAACTGCTCAATAAAAAATCCAAGGAGCAGGCAGGGGGAGCAGGAATAGGGGAGAATAAGGTCTGATGTGAAGTTAGAAAAGTGTTTGGCAGTACCAATGGCTGAAGGCATCCCTCACCACGCTAACGGGTTGCCACCACACTAATGAGCTCTTTCCCAGCCTGTAAAAAGTATCTACTGCTCTCTCCAGTAAAATTCCACAATGGGCTGGCTCAGCCTCACTCTCTCTCTCCTCCCTCCCCCTCTCCCCTCCCCCAAATATTCTGAAAGCCCTCTTTTGCTGTGAAGGCAAAGTTCGTTGCTGACTACAGTAGTGTTGTAACAGCATCCCCACTGATGCTAGATTGAAAAGCACAACCTTATGAGCAGCTGAGAATCTCCCGTAGGTAGGAAGAGCTTTTCTTCTAGAAAGCTCAGTTGCACAGAGGTCAGGAAATCTGTTAACTTACATCGTTACCAAATGGGAATTAATTAGATCGTTAGTGACAGCATATAGAAAGCATGAAAACTATGTAGGGAGGATGATACGTGGGATGGGAGAATAGATGAATTGAACTTTGCTTTCCAGAACAGCTTAAGATTGAAAAGGGACAGAGAAAGCCACAGGCCTAGCCTCATAGCAGACACAGATTTATTGGAACAGAGTTTGGGGCAGCAGACAGCGCTGAGCGAGGAGGAACATAAAGCTGCTGTCTGCTCTGTTACTAGCCTGGGATCCCTCCTGTTGGACCATTGGGCGCATTAGTTTTATCTCAGCCCTGTTGCTGTCGCCGTGTCAATGCTCTTCCCCTGTCTTAAAACCCTGGTGCGGCTTCTCGGTCCACGCTCATGCCATGGTTGGGCAGCTTCTCCTCTTTGTGGGAGGACTTGGCACGGGGGGAGCACAGTCACTCATTCGGGGAGCCTGACGCAGCCCCTGCGGCAAGCTGTGCTTGAGCAAGAGGTCACAGCAGGATGTATACAGGTCACACACTTCACTGACGCTGAGGCACAGGTTAAAGTCTATGCTGTCCTTGCTACCTACTGTAAATTATTAACTTTTTTTCCCGAATTATTAATTTGAGAACATCGCACTGATAAGAAACTGCTTTATTACTAAGCTTAAATCTCTCTATTGCAGTCAAATATGTAATATAATCCTTTCTGTAACCGCATCAAATTCCATGTTAAAAGTTAAATTTCCCCGAATAAAGAAATACTGCTGCTCATGCATCAAATAGTAAGAAAATACTACTGAAGCAGCAATAAATACTCTTGAAAATCACCAAATGAATGTCTGTGATCTGTTTTCCTGGACTGGTCTCAAAAAGGGCAGGTTTTGGCAAGGGTACTAAATATGCCAGTTAACTTCACATACACATCAGATTACATAACATATATTGTTGCAAACAGTATGTTTTAATAATCTATTTTACAGGGTTTTTTTCATTTTAAAACCCACTCTTTAGCATTTTTTTTAAGATCTGTGAACATGATGACTGTCCTAAAAGGTATGATAATCTCTCTCAGTGTTTTTCCATCTCTTCAGTGACTTGCCATGGGAGATAATTATTTGGCAAGTACATTTTGTCACTCTTGCCAGGAGTGTCAAATATAGAAGTCAAGAAGACTTTGTAGGTTACTGCTTCAGTATAGAAATGCTTAATGAATGCCAGAAGTCAAATGAGCATAAAACTGTGTTCACAAATACTTGAGCGAGACACAACATGAAAATGCTCCAGTCTTTCTTAAAATATTTATGTGAAATTTCTCCCTAGTTATAACTTTTTTGTCAGTTTACAGCTTACAGTACAAAAGATTTTTACATTTTTTTACCTCCTTTGCACAAGTTTTAAGATATTACCAGTAAAAAAAGCAACTGGTAATATCATAATGTCAATACCTGAATTGAAGAAATACTCTACCATGAAGATAAATAACTAGATCTCAAGTCACTGTCAGTCTGGCTGTAGTGTCATAACACAACATCTCTGTGGCACTGTCACTGTAAGATATTTCCTCACTTCTCCTTTCCCACTGTTTACTCATCCTCTGAGACCCAGTGCACTACACCCTCAGTTGCAGTGGTGCTTTCTGTGTGGACCAGCTATGAATTTTATCTGGTAAACTGACATAACTTGCAAAAAAATGTGAAAACAGATAATGATTAAAAAAACATAAACCAAGCCAGATTAGTTGCTTGATCCACTATATAGTGCACCCATGCAAATAATCTGCACCAGTCTCTTTGAAAAGTGGTACATGCGGCATGCAAAAATACCTAACATGGACATTTGCCCCATATATGTTAGAGAATAAATGTCCAGTTTCAGAGTACTTTTACCATTATCAGTTATTGCAATATATAGCTGCGACAAAACTGGTTGTTAGACTCTAATTTTATATTAAATAAAATATGTTTCTGATATTTGTTTCCTTGTCTGTCCATCAAAAATATAAAAATTGTATTATCCTTTTAGCGTAGTATAGAGTCACAAGGCTGTTCTGTGATTAACTAAAGATCTGTACTATTCCACAGGTATTACAAGAACTATTTTTACTGTTTGTCTTTTCAACCACCTTGTTAGCAAATTTCTTAGTCAGAAAAACACAGTATGTTTTTGTTGTGCAGTGTACACTAAACAGGACGGCTTCAATGGAAATAAATTTATTTCTGAAAGAATTTGTATTCAGTAACCACTTTCACCACTGTGTTTCATTCCGGCTTTTTTAAATGTGAGAAAAGCCATTCAGCATTCTTTCCACTCTAAACCAAAAAGCTGTCATGCACTCACACTTAAACATTTATTTTTTTGAGAGGAAAGGAGCCCAATGAGACTCAGGAGCAGTATTTTTGCTATGGGGCAGAAATGGAGATTTGGAAGCAGCCTTAAATATACAACAGACATGACCTTATTTGATTTACAGTGTCAAGAGTAAACTTCTTTCCCTCCTAAGGGCCATTTAAACTACAGTAAAACTTGGTGTCAGCCCTCACCAGCAAGTTATCTCCAGAACTTCTTTTCAGAGGCAGAAGATGCTGTGTTGAATATCCAATTTAAATGTACCAACAGCACAGACGCAACAGTAATAAGAAAGCTTACAGCGCTCAGGAAGGCCCCAGGAATTATATGGTGGAATGACATTGTATCGTATGTTAGAATATATCACCATTTGTGACAATGTGTGCATCAACATGCAGTCATTGAACAGCAGACACTTACCAAATCATTCTTACAATCATTTAAAACAGATTCTCTTCTATCCCATTAAACTTATGCAGGTTTCTCTTTGATTAAGACATGACCAGCATTTTTTCACCAGTCAAGAAGAAACATATGTTGGCTGCTCACTATTGCACATTTGGTGTAACAGCTTAGAGGAAGAAAATCACGTTAGTGTTAAAATTAAATATTAGTACTACAGAATTAAGGGCCATATTTTTAAAACACTATATTTTTTTGCAATTAATGGAAGAGTTCTTCGTTTTTAACTATCTAAATTAGCGATGTGAGGTTTCTGTCATCACTTCTGGAAAAAAAATCCTGTTGATAAATATTACACAGAATCACAGAATCACAGAATATTAGGGGCTGGAAGGGACCTCGGAAGATCATCGAGTCCAACCCCCCTGCCAGAGCAGGAACCTATTGCTGGGTTTCAACAGTTTAGTAGCATATCTATCATCTGTGGACAGCCGTGCACAGTGGAAAGGGCAGCTGATGTTAAAAGATGCCTTGAGGTTTCTCACCACCTCTCTGCCGAGGATTACTGCCCAACGGGAGAGCCAGTCAGAAGGACGGTATGTTCACGGCTCAGCCGCTTCAGTGCAATGGTTCAACTTACAGTAGAACTGGACTGGACACACAGGCTCTGGATTTGCGCTCAAGCAATCAAGCTACACACACATACACCTTCCACTCTTGACTATACTGTGAAACTAACTTCTGGTTGAGGGGGGAACACATCACTGGGAGCAGTCACATTTCATTGCTAGAGCTATAATCACTAGCTTTCCTGCATGCATAAACTACAAAGGATTCTGGTGAAGTCAACAATGGAGTTGGAAGAGTTTGACAACATTAGAGGTTAGCACACCTCTTGCACCATGCTCTAGGCTCTGCAGGTGAAAGGAAGATGAATGCTACGTAACCTGCCATGGAGGGATCCATCCACAGATGGAATATCTAGAGAAGAGAGAAATCTACAAGACCTGTCTGCATAACAAATGCCAGTGAAACATCTTGCTTGCTGTGAGGTGAAACTGCGGTTTTCTTTCTTCACATATTTGTAGTATCTATCTTATAACTAGGACAAAAAAAGCAATAAAAGGGAGAAAAATAGTGGAAATGTAAAACTATCACACTGTTGAGAATAGTCAAACATTAAATGGTGCACTTTAATTTCTAACCTTCTTCTGGTCAGCCTTCTCTTGATTATCAAAATCACTATGAAATAAATTTTCATAATTCTGGTACACTAGCACCCATATAGGTACCAGTAAAGCAGTCCAATTCACGGCTCCAACTGGAACTGCAGCAACTACCAGTGGAGCAGCAATCACAAGGGGAACAAAGCTGGCAAGCAGGAATGGCCTATGATTGCAACAGCAATTCCAACACCTTCCAATGGCAAAGCTGGAGTCAGTCTATTTCATTCTAGTTATCTTCCTGTCCTTTCTGCTTTACATATGTCAAGAGTACATACCAGGTAATTTAGTTTAAAAAAAAAAAAAGAACACGATCATGCAGGTTTTAAGGCATTTAGGTTTGTTTTGGAATTATTTGGATCGGTGCTAAACACAGCAGAGTGGTTACGCTTGAATAGTAGCAACACTTCAGGCTCTATACTTGGTTGTTTCCATTCCAGGAATGGTATTTTTATAAACATCTACCATTTAGAAAATTAGCATGTACTCTGTCTGCATGATACATTACTAGCATTACTTCTTACAGGGAAAACTCAATTCCAGTATCTTTGGTAACACTATTTTCTTTTGGTCAGCCTCTTATTTGGGGACAAATCCAAATTAGGCATTTAATTCCCTTCCACGTTGTAGCATTTCCATCGGTTTATGTAAGCAAATCATTTCACAATATAATCTGTAAAGTGTCTAATAGAATTTAAATGTTTTAATTGAGATTCCGTCTAATTATAGACATAGTACTTCATGTAAAACTGTTATATTTCACTTTTCCTTTCCCATTTAGGAAATCATGTTTGCTGCTGTTTACCTTGATGGCACATTGTACTAACTTTGTTCAAACTATGGAAGTTCACATATATTTTATCTGTTGGTTTGTTGGGTTTTTTTCTATCTGTAAACCTGAAATAAAACTAATTGGTTTTCATATGAATTACTTACTTATTTGTTATTCTATTTACATATTTCTGTTGCAAAACTCTGAACCTGGTATAGCTGAAGGTACAAATACATAGAGTGAATATCTGTTTCACAGTGGTGAAAACTGTTCATTCTGAAGCAACTGGCAATCTATTCTTCAAAGACTATTTTGCAAAATAATTAAGCCTAACTGTTGTCATAATTAAATTATGCTTTTTAGGAACTCTTCTCTTTTTTTTTTTTTTCCTGTTCATAGTAACACCTAATAAAATTTGGATGCAGACAGCTCATTTTCAGTCTGAATTATACATAAATTCTTTTCATGCCATGCCACACTTATTTTTGAGCATACTACTCAAGGATTTAAATTTCTACATAGGAAATTTAATTCCTCCCCACTTGGAAAAGGATTGTAAAGTTTCTCAATCGTACAAGTTTTTGAAAGTTCTCATGTGAAGAGGTAAAACAAGTCAGAAACCTGCATAATTCATTTAAGAATACTGGATATCACTTTCCTAGTGGACATCTGAAACCATTACTGCACGTATTGGTATCTTCTGAGTTTTCAATTAGAAATAATACAGAATATTAGCTCTGTAGATCAAATCTTGTTTAAACCATTTCTATAAATATTTGTCAGAAACGTCATAGAATTCTGGGTTGCTCCATTGCTTCTTTCTTCATAATAATTTTATCCATAGCATTACTTTTGCAGCTTAGATGACGTGGCTGATGATGGACTGATTAAGATGATTTAGTCTATTTCTGTCGACTACAGAAAGTATCGTATCATGCGGATAATGGGTCGTTTTACTCTCTCTGGCTCTACTGGCAACTCTTACAATGTTCTTTTGTTAATTCTGACTTTCACCACAATGACTCTTCATCAAAAGCAAAACAGAAAAGCTAAAGCAGACGCCTTTGTCTTATTAGCTTTCCAGAAATATTTCACTGAAAAAAAATGATCACTTAACAAGATGTTACATGTAGGGAATTAAGTATCAGATAATTCCAAAATTTGGACAAAGTCAACATGTAAATCAAGGCATCATTTTAGGAGAGGCAACTCAGTTTCAGCCAGAGATTCTTTTCTGCAAAAGATAATACAGTGAGTTGCAATTTTACCTGTACAGAATTCTACACTAGTAATTCTACAGTTCTACAACTTGAAGAAAGGGATTCAATTTAATGCACGGTCCTGTATGGTCAAAATACTGTTTTCTATTAAATTTAGTTTTGCTTATGTATGAATTGTTTGAGTACAACCATATTTAGCAGGTATGTTCTATATTCAAAAGGAAAATGGCCTCCACACCAACAGTTTTTCTCTTGTTGTGTAACAGAGTGGCTCGTATCTTCTGCAGACTGTTATAGCTCAGTTAGGACACCAAAGAGGAGTAAGAAAGAGATAGCTTCCTTCTTCTCTTTTCAAGCATCTACACTCATGATCCACCAATTGTTCATCAGCTCTTGCAAGGCTGTCAGAGGCTCTTGCAAGGTCAGCCAGTCTGTCACACCCATGTTCCTGCTTGGCCAGATTAGTATTCCTGACAAGCTATCTTCTCCAAGGCAAGGCAGGTTATCTCTAAGCCCACATAAAGGAAGGTTACTGAGCGCAAGAGGACTTCCAGCTTCTTTTGCAGGTTCATAGCTCACCTTCCTGCCAAACTATTGCTCCTGCAATTGTGTAACCCACTCTTTTACCTAGGAGTTCTCAACCCCTTCTCCCCAAACGGTCACAGGAATCTGCCCCATAATAAGACTTCGTTAAATTATTAATTCCATTGTAAAGCTTTTCAGTTTGATTTGTTTTGATTAGCAGCCTGGTCACGAACTTCTGTCCAATTTTTGTTTACTTATGTCCCCTCGTAGTTTCAGTCCTAGATACTGCTTTGGCTAGCCTGTGTCTTCACACAACAACAACAACAAAGTATTTCACTTTCTTTTCTCTTCTCTGAAAGATTTACACATTGTAGAGTATATAAAATAGTATGAAATACTGAAAATTGATGTAATAGATCTTGGATATTTGACATACAGCCTTTGATTTTAACTAGACAAAAGAGCTTTTCTACAACCCCTCTAAAGAAGACAAGCCAAAATCTTAACAGCATTATTGATCTTTGCAAAGAAAATACTTCGTTAGTTTTACTGGTCATTTATCTCTCCCATGACCAACAGACTGAGTTATTCTATGTCTTTCTTGATTTCTTAATGGAATGAAACCTTTTTATGTCCTGTTATTCAAGGATGATGATTCTACTACCTTTCTCTTTAAACTGTTAAAATTGGAAGTAACTTAAATTAAAACAAAGAAATGCAAATTACAGATTTGACTGTTTCCAAGGCTAGGAGTGAACTTTGACCTCTTATTAAATATATTCTATAATGCTCTTGTACCTGCTTATACTTCCATAGTACTGTCAAGTTCTTTCCTTGAGTCTTTTTCTTAGGGGAATGTTCTGGAATAATGCTGTTTTCTAGCCTACATAAATATTTACAAGCAATATACGGGTCCCATTCTCCAAAAGAATCCAATAAAGAAGCTGGATTCTGCTCAAACCTAGCAGGATTCTTCTACATAAATCTGTTTTTGTACCAACTGCCCCCTCTATTCTCAATAGTTAAGTGAGACAGAACGGAGCTGAGCTACACTGACCTACAAAGGATGACAATTTTCCGAAGTGCCTAAAATACAAGTGTAAATTAGATGAGGTTCCAGTTACTCTGACCCTGGGTCACTAACACAAATTATCTCTCTCAGAAGGGGGGAGTTGTAACAAGTTCATGGTATTTCCCAGCTCTGCTGACCTACACCAGTTCCAAAGATAAAGAAAATAAATCTAGCCAATAATTTGTTCTGGAACATAAGCCATGAATATAAGTTGTTTAAATGAAATGTGGTCTCACCAGTATAATTTCACCATATTTCCAATGGCTTTGTGTCAGAGAACCTTTTGGATATTGCTTATCTAGTATTGCTCATTTTTCACCTTTTGTATCCACTTTCTCTTTAGCACTAGGCAGACATCCCCCCAATGAAATATTACATCATAGATACGGTATTATTTATTTATAGAGCAAGGGCTAAATTAGTATTATTAGCAATATTTTCTAATTTTTCATTAAGGACAAAAGATCTATGCCTGCAATTTTAAGGCTTAAAAAAAATGTATTTTTGCCTACTATCTAAGTTCTAAATGATTGCATTAATCTTCTTTCTTCCTTCTCAGAAAGCCAGTTGCAGGTTTATTTCCTCATTTTCCATAGCTTTGTGATTTCCCTGCTTTGAGAACAGGCTTGATCTCTTATTTCTCTGATCTTAATGCTCTCAATTCAACAATTCACCTAAATAAGTCTTTCCTGGGATGACCTGTATTTAAGGAGCTGACAGGAAGGGTTGCTGATGGAAAGCCAACAATGTAGCGAGCATTGTAACAGTAGTATTGTTGCATACATGATAATTTTTCTGATGTCTGATAGCAGAGCAATGCAAAAATCTTGCTGTTTGCTTCACGTCCTGAGATGCTGGCTAATGCTGTGACACAGAAAGTGTCCTGCCAGAAGCATTTCCCACACCCCAACATTCTAGTTAAGCCTTAAATTGAGGTCAAAAATAAAGAATCTGCATGTATACTGTACACTTGGATGCAACATACTGTATACAGTATGCAATCCCTCTACATCTATATCTCTAGATCCCCTTTTCAGTTAATAAGGAACCACTGACAAATCTAGGTACACCATTTATCTTGCTCTAAACCACTAAATGAAAATGAGACAGATGAATCATGCCTTTGAAGAGTCTAATTCTCCCCCTTGGCAAGGTGACTAATGCACGTCTTGAGTTTCTACTACAGGCCTGTAAAGTTAGTGAGATGAGCTCACCGGCGCCTTGTTTTGGACAGCAGATTTCCCTACTGGCTTACACAGATGTATCAGGCAGGAACTTAGATCCCTCCCCAATCTCTTTCACAACAACATAGCTGGAAAACTCCAGGCCGCCATGGATATAACACATTTAAATGGCACTAAGCTCCATCCTAACTGTGGTGCTGATTGCTCTTTATACAGCAGCAAATTTTTCCCAGATCTCTGAAGCACCTTTTCAGCACTTCTCCTCTACTTCCTGCTGCCTTATTGGCCTTTTCCACCTATTCTCCAGGGCTTGTCCTGTGTACCTGTCTCAGCACCACTACTGACGCTGCACCTCTGATGCTGCTACCTAATAGTAATGTCTCCAAATAATCAGAAGAGGAAATCCAACTTCATCTCTTAATGTAAACATTTTTTTGAGGAAAAGGTTCAGCCTATGAGACAACAGATGTTGCTAGATTCCTTGAAACACATTTTCATTGCGTGTGACTTTCAGAGAACATCTGTTCTGAATGAGATGAGCATTGTAGTTTGGCTGTCTATTAAGGTATACATTAGCTCTCTAGGTTATTTCAGTATTTTTCAAAAACAGATGAGATTTCTCTCCAAATATATGGACGATCTGACAGATCAGCTGTCATTATTAGTACTTGTAAACCTCTCGTCTTCTACAGTCTGTCATCACACTTTTTCCAGTCTTGGCCTTGCAGCTGAGACACAGCTACCTCCGTTGATATTTTCTCTGTATTTTTGAGAAGTTGAGAATCTCGTGTTCTCGCTCAGCTGCTATAGCTTCATGTCTCAAGCTAACTGAAATAAAATGTTGGCTGTGTATATATCTTAGTTCCGTTCTTGTTGTGTATAGCACTGAAATTTTCATAGGATGTGCAGAAGGCTTCTGGGGCCTTAGAAAAATTCTCCGAATTTAACATTATTTTCGACTTGTATTATTTAATTTCCTGCAATAAACTGTTATAAAATGTTTCCTTTAAACTTCAGAATATCTTGGTACTGCTGAAAATCATTACTATTATGAGAAAATTACTGACAGAGCTTTTATAGGAGTGATATCCCAGTACCAGGTGTTATATTACACTGTGCAGTGACTTATATACTTCATTTTGACTCGTACAATAATATTTCAGGATGAAACAGCTGATCATCAGCTCCTTGATGTGTGTGATAACTGCCTCATAACTATGCCCATGCTACAACTTTATCTACAAGCCACTCTGGGGTGTTGCCAACATTTCAGAGGTGCAGTCTGAATCTCAGCAGTTGGCTTACAAATCATAACTGATTTATTAGCTTTGAGTGTTGCTCGTATTGCAGTTTTTAGCCTTAGAGAAGTAATGAATAATACAAGTGCTTTTTTTCAGTTATTTTTCTATTATTGTAATCTACTTTTTAATCTACTTCTATTACCATAATCTACTTTCTCAATCCAGAATCAGGCAGATTGAGGTTGCCAGCACATTCTGATGCAGCACGCTTTTATCTTGCACTAGACTGCCTCCAATATGACCTGGTTTCCAGCAAATACTGTTAGTACCTCTTGCAGACCACGCTGCTAGTCGTGTTGTCACCACTATCCTGGAGCACTTGCCAGTATCCAATTTTGGTTCAGCATCTTGAGAGTATTTCTACTTTTGCCTAGTCAGACATAGATAATAAGATCTTTGTTCAAGCTGCTAGAGTCTGCTCGGTGAAAACACATGGCTTGTCTCACTTCTCCAAGGTTATTATGATGCCATTCAACCAAGGGAATCAAGTACTCTTTGCAAAATATCTGGACATGTCCTTCTCCCCTCAAAAAAAAAAGGAAAAAAAAAAGAAATGCAGCAAAGTCCACTTACTTTATCCTTTGAACATCTGAGATGAGCACAAACTGATTCAGATGTTATAATATAGCATAGATATCAAGCTAAAGAGCATTCATCAAGAATTTCTGTCAAACACTACCCCTGAGTAGGAGCCATGGGAGGACTTAAATTTGAGATACATCTGCCTGGCACATTCCAGTAAACACAAAGAGCTGTCCACTGGTACATCTTAAAAACTGAATGACAGATAGTTGTGGTAAATTTTTTCACTGTATAAAGTAGCTAGTATATGAACATGATTGTCTGTTTCTCCATACAATCTTGGAAAAGGAAAACAAATTTCTTTGCATGTCCAGCAAGTACACTTCTCCACTTGAAAAATGTATTTTTGTTGGGTAAGAACCTTTCAAGAGATCTGTAAAATATTTTGAGTTTGAAAAATCATTACTTGAAAGTATTCTTATTCTCTTTTTGTGAAAAGAAGTGGCGAGCATGATCTTTGAGATGCTTGGGACTTCTTGTCATTCAATACAAACCCAAGAATCCCTGGAAGTAATATGGACACACACCGCAATTTGCAAAAGATGAAATCTGACCACAAGAGCTGTGAGCTATGAAACAAGAGAGAGGATAAAGACATCAGCATGAAAATAGGAGTCTGGAAAAGTTCTGAGATGTGGAAAGAAGACAGACCATTTGGTGTAGGACTTTAGAAGTGAACCAAGAGCCCTACAAAGTAGGGAGAAGAGTAATGGCATTAGCACTGAGTGTTCAAACATTGCTGCTATGGCACAGACCAGCAGGGTCTTTGAAGTTCATTGAAAGAATCTCTACAAAAGTCAATTCAGTTTTTTTATAAACTTAGCACAGTGTCTGATCTATTTATGAACACTAGAAATGTTCCAGGGAGTTAAATGGAAAATTTTGAAACTGTTGGTAAGTTTATTAATCTCTAGTAAATGCCATGCTTAGCTGCAGCCAACAGTCATCCTATCCAAACAGGCAGCCTGTCCTGCTTGTCTCATCCTGCTTCTCTCCTCCACAGCAGGCATTGCTAATCCTTGTATCGGTTGCCTCTAAAGTCCAAATGATAGTAACTCCACTGATGACTTCTTAACACATTCATACAAGACAACAATGTAAAGATGTTAAAAGCTGAATAACTACACAAACATTTCAGTAAAGAGCAGTCATCGTTAATTTATCAGATAGTCTAACTGCTAGTAAAATACATTATATATAAAATCAACATTGGAAAACCTGGATGACTTGACTTAGCTTTGTAAGAGACAGAATAAAAGAAAAGGAAATCTGTTAAAAGATTCTGGAAACATTTCATTACAAAACCTGGAAATAGTGTCATTGACACCCAATCTTCCCCTCTCTCCCGGACAATTTTCATCACCTCCTTTTAGCTAAAGTATAAGCCAAGATTTGAAAACTGTAAATCACGGGAAAACTCTACGTACCACATAAATTGCATCTCATCGCTACCAGACATTCCATCTGGGAAATCAAATCCTTATTCTCATCCACACTTATGATAAGAGGTACCTTACCAGATTTCTCTCTAGGCAGCTATTCCTGATGAGATCATGTTCAGCACTCTGTCAGGTGTAGATCAGAGCTGCAAAATACGCGGCCTATTTCTCACCAGCAACCAGATAAGAAAGTTCTGTGTCCTCCTGGTAGATTAAAGTCACTAAAGTTATTAACAATTCCTTTAGTTTACCTGAGAACTAGATGTGCAGGCAGCGTGAGCTAGCCAGCCAGGTCCTAAGACATGCCTCTCCACTATGTATGTGCTGTGCTACCAACCTTAGACCTGTTAGTCATGTCTCCCCTTTCCCAGTGCGGGGGCCTGCCAGTGACAGAAAGTGGGGGTGACTATATCCCCTTTTCCTGATGAGCCCCTGAGCGGGTTTTTGTAGCTTGGAGTGGGTGGGCAGAAAGAGGCTGAGGAAGGGGCAGGAGGCAGAGAATGAGAGCCCATGGGCACAGCCTGGTAGGAACTGCTGTATGGGACAAAGGTGCAGCTCGACGCAAGTAAATTGGGAGCTTTAAAGGCCTGTCAGGTCATTAGAGATTAGTCCATTTGCAGTAGACAGGACAATTTTTTCTCATTCACCTCTGCAATAGTGAGTAGTGATGTCGTGCGCCAGAGACAGACTCAAGAACAATGTTTAAAACAACCTTCTTGAATTTCTAGGCCACAGATGCTACCCATGCCCAAATTCAGGCAAGCATAAAGTCTTCCATTAATGGTAAAGCGTACAGAAGCTGTTACATTTTTATGGTTGTTCATGCAAGTCTCGAGACTCCAGTAAGAACTACAGCATGACTGACACTTCTGAAGGAGAGTCCGGATGGAAAGTGAAATAGTCAGCATCCAGTGGAATATCAATTTTGCAAAATTCACAGTCTTAATCAAAGTGAAAACTTTAGATATTATCTGTGTATGAACAATTGTTATATAGCTATATATATTATAAATGTTACATATATATAATGTATACATACTCTCTTCATGTATGTATTTATATACACACAGACAGCTGGCCATTCTTTACTGCATCTGTCAGATTTTAAGAAAATCAAAACAGTCTCAAAATACTAACAGTCATGCTTGGATTGCTCAGAATCTGCCTTTGGCAAATCTAGAGAATCTATATGTAGCGCATAGGTTATATGGGACTCTCAAGCAAGAATTGCTTGAACCGAAGAAATGATCAGTTATCTGTCAGTGTCATGATGATGCAAAAACACAAACTAATCAAGAACTAACTTCATAGCTACAGTTAAAAACAACTTTTTATACAAAGTATGATCGCTTATCTAGCAGTATCAAAGGATTAAAAGATGTTTTAGAGAACATGTTTTAAATAGGTGCATCCACCATAAACTATTACACTTACTTTTTGCGTGCGGCCTTTGAAATCTCGTCTAACATGACTATGCAAATTTTGGTAGTCTGCAGTTCATCTCAAAGGTCCTCAACCTGATGCAACCCCCTATTGAACTGCATCTCAAAGAATCTGGCCCCTAGATCTGAGGTTATCACAGTAGAATTGTTCTCCCTTTAATTGTAAGGAGTGCTTGTGAAAACTTGATCTAAAGCACTGGTAAGTGTTCTCAAATAGGAAAACTACTTTGGTAGTTAGAAATAACTGGTTTGGTGTTATTTCAGTACTTAGTGTCAAGTACCGGCTTTCCACAAGGAGTACTCAAGACAGAAAAAGCAACTGCAATAGCAAAATAAACAGATTGCTAGGATTTCTCTCCTTGTTCACACAGAACAAGGTATTTTTGTTGCCGACCCAGAACTGATAATGAATGAGAGATTGTTCAGGTAGAGATGCAAGTAAGTCACAACTTAGCCAAACATGTAATTTAAGCATAGGTCCCAGTTAAGCAAAGAAAAAAGTCTTTCCATCCTAACCATCTGCAGAGGCTGTTGATACCCACCACCACTACTGCTTGCACAAGATATTAAAAGCCTGTTTTGCTGTAGAGTTTGGGTATGCACTTCTATCGTTAAAAGGAGCTCCCTGGCTTTGTTGAAAAGGCCACTCTCTGATAGAGAGGAGATGAACATGGCAGGTTAGGCTAGCCTACCGGTGACTGAGCTAGAAAGTGAAACACGGCAATGCAACAGCTTGAACTTGTAGTCGAATTGTGACACATGGGTCTGTTCCAGACATCTGCTCCGAGGAGGACACGCCTGCAAAATCCACCCTAATCATTGTGAAAGTACAGGACAGAACCCGCTGTGAGGATGTGCGCCTCTTAGTCCTATAATTCGTGGCTTCTAAAATTTCATTTCCTCGCCAAATGTTTCCTCTCGGCTACCTGCTGTAAGCAGAGTCTTACACACCAGACCTGCACGTGCACAGCTATAGAAGCATACACGTCTATACCATCTAACAAACCCACGCCTGCACACACACACACTCCCCCCATAGCCACAGTGTAGAAAACTCACCATAGTGCATCACACCATTGACCATATAGTCCCTTGCAGCATATATACATATGCTCCATACCCACGTATCACATGCAACAAGCCCAACCTCAATAAAAACACACCATCTATTGCACACAACAAGCCCGTACCCCTGTGTAGAAACAGCCCTGCGGCTGTGTGCCGCGCAACACTCTTTTACGTACTGCTTGTACCCTCCTGTCACCCCTGAGGTGCCCAGGCTGTTTAAGGGCCCGTGGCTCTGGGGGGAGGGGGAGGGCGTGCAGCGGTGTGTGGGTGCACACTGATGTGCAAGAAATGCGCGAATGTTACGTGCCCGAGAGTGCACATGAAAGAGTGTATATGAATGCACATGGTGCCTACAGGTGTGCAAGTTCTACGTGTGAATGGGTAGCGTGTGGGTGCGTATGTGCAAGCGGGACATACACCGATGTGCATCCATGGGTCACAGCACGCGTACGACAGACGATACTACGGGGGTGTGTAGAGTGCTGCAAATACACGTGTCAGTGCCCGTCGGCACTGCATGAGTTTACACACCGGGGTGCAGTGTGTGTGAGTGCACGTGTGTAGGTTGTGTGTCAGTTCCTCTGGGTGCGTGTGTGTCAGTGTGTCAGTCTGTGCGCGTGTGCACGACACCCCCCCACACACGCACCCCATCCCGGCAGCGCCTGTAACGCTGCGAGTACCCGCTCCGCATGGCGATGTCTTCCTGTGCCAGCCCCCGTGCGAGTCCCTGTGGGGGTAGCTATGACACCCTGCCCGTGCGGCTGTCCCTGCACGGGGATGCGTCAGTGCGAGTGGGACAGTCCCGCTGCCCGTCCCCGCGTCTCAGCCGCACCGGGCAGGCGGTGCGCGGGGTGAGGGGCTCACAGTGCCCGTGTTCCTGCCTTAGCGCTTTCGTTCCTGGCGAGCGGTTTAATCGCTCCCCCAGACCAAGCGAGTCCCTCGGACACTTTCCTCTGGAAGGTGGATCTCCTGCCTATCCCGTCGAGCAGCATCTGCACCAAGTTTTAATTTTTTTTTTTTTCCATTAAAATTAAAGGAGGCAATTGTGCGCTTAAATCCTCCTGTGACAATTTACCAATCTGATATTTCTAGTGTATTTTGTGTGGATGTTTTCAATTAAAGGAAAACATAAACAACTTTTTCCCCAGGACATTATTTGTATACTCATAATAAGAATCATTTTTTAGTAGCCTTATAATCTGCTCTGTTATTTTGATATATTACTTTGCAATTATATAGGGTTTTTTTCAAAGTTTTCAAATACAATGTGTTATCATTTAAGGTAAAATAGGGAATGTGTCCCACACCTGCATGACTGTCATTAGTACTTCAATTTGNCGCTCGGGACGGGTCGGGACGGGGCTGCCCCCCCCGGGTACCTGCTGAAGTGTCCCAGGGAGTCGAAGAGCCGCTCGGAGCTGGGAGCCATGGCGGGGTGGCCGCAAGTCGGGAGCCTCGGTGTCGCTGTCCCGGCGCTGGGGGGAAGAGGCACCGTCNGGCAATTGTGCGCTTAAATCCTCCTGTGACAATTTACCAATCTGATATTTCTAGTGTATTTTGTGTGGATGTTTTCAATTAAAGGAAAACATAAACAACTTTTTCCCCAGGACATTATTTGTATACTCATAATAAGAATCATTTTTTAGTAGCCTTATAATCTGCTCTGTTATTTTGATATATTACTTTGCAATTATATAGGGTTTTTTTCAAAGTTTTCAAATACAATGTGTTATCATTTAAGGTAAAATAGGGAATGTGTCCCACACCTGCATGACTGTCATTAGTACTTCAATTTGTAATGAAGTCTCAGTTCTATTTAGACTTCCTTTTCTATTTTACCCAGACTAGGCCAAGATAATCAATTTGAAGTTTGAGGATTAGCAAAGTGAGTTACAACAGGAGACCTTGGCAACTAATTTAGTGGTGGATTTTGTTGGCGCAGACACGCTCTAGCAGCCCAGTTGCTCTGGACTCTGAATATTGGGCAAGCTACAGAAAAAAAATATTGCAGGTGCAGCTTTCGTATTTAAGGTTTTTCCTCCCCAGAGCACTTGATTTCCATTCTCGGGTAGGCCCAAGTTCAAAGTTGTCCCTGCTCTAAGTGAGGAGGTGGACCATATGCCCTCCGAACCCTCGTTCCAACCTAAGTTATATTATGATTCGCTTATGAAAGACACATTTCCAGCAGATTGCATGAACTTTTTCTGGGCTACTCCACTGAAAAACACAGAAAAAAAGAAAAAAAAAAAAAAAGAAAAAAAAGACACTTCAACTCAATCTTATTATATGCATATTTCATTTAGGAAGCATAGAAAAAGCTGAGATGTAAAACCCTTGTTAAATCACTGGAAGTCAACCTTCCCTTTCCCAAACCTGACCCAAATACTTACGTTACCACACAGTTTATCAGGCTCCACTGTTTCCCAGAGAAATGTGCCTTTAAAAGGCTCTGGCACCAAGCAAGCGCCACAACTGTTCCTCTTCTCAGAGCAGATGTTGGGACTTCGAGGTGACAATCTGTTCCAGTGTAGGCCTAGAAAAGCCAGCAGGTTGTCAGGCTCCTTGGCTACAAGTTACTCCTGAGCAGATCAGCGAAATAAGAAAACACCATGTTACACAACTAGGAATCTGAGTAGTAAATTCAGCAGAGGATTGCTCCTCACAGCTAGGGTTCTGTTAGGCCCCTCACCTCACCCAACAGTTTTGGAGGCACAGCTACGTTTGACAGAGCTCCCCGTATGTCTCCCTGCATCTGCAAAGGATATTTTTAACACTGAGTCCACAGTTTGTTGCAGTTACTTTCTGATTTTGTTGCAGTTACTTTCTCAGGATAGGTAATCTACTCAGTCTAAGAATTTTTGAATTGCTTGGATTGAGTTTTACCTTATAAATATCAGCATTAAATTTAATCATCCTGTTTTTGGTTTTGATTTGTTTGTTGTTGTTTTTTTCTGGAGAATGTTTTTCAGGCTTGAAATGGTATGTGCTTGAATGCGACACTGGTACTTTAAAAGAGCATTTCTTTCTCCAAAGAGCCACAGAAGTTACATAGTTATTTGCAAAAACAAACACCAAGGAACAGTAAACATTCCAGCTAAATATTGCATTGCTGCTCATGTGCCTGTTTTTAGTGAGTTGCTGCCTACAACGAGTAAATTCATCAGTTTTCAATAGCATTATGGTATAGGGAACATCAATTTTGGTGTAAAAGTCAAGCAAGAAAGAAGTAGATACATTCCTTTCAGCACCATTTTTTAAACCTAAAAAAAAGCCATAGTTTTTGTGGAGGCTGTCGTAGGAGTTCTTGCACACCTTTCTCTATGCTTGCCTCTTGGATGATACCATGACTGTACAGGAAATTTGCACTCACTTCTGTTAAAGTTAGTAACAAACTCCTACGTATCTGCATTTCCAAAGGTTATTAATATAATGCCTGCAACGTCTACTCTCTTAAACATGTGAAGATCGTAGATTTGTCTTGTTCCTTTTAAGCTTGAGAAGATGCACGACATGCTTTAAGCCTGCCTTCCTCCTATCCTGTTACACCAAGGCTACATGAAGTAATAACTATGCTCTTAGTTACTGTTACTCCTCACTGAGTTTTTTTCACCAGGGTTGCCTAGAAATAGTCATAGTACTGTTCACATACAGTACATGGCTCTCTTTCCAACAGATCACACTCTGTGATAAATTCCTAGGCTACAGAAAATACAAGGATCATCTAAAGAAGAAATGAAAGATACCTATAATTCAAGTGCATCAGGATGACACCATCCACATCCGAGCTCTACTTACTTCAGAATTTTAGGATTTTATTAGCAGAAGAAACCGAAGAGAGGTTGTGCTCCCTTTCCTGTAATGTCTTTGGAAACTCCTGGGATGGGAAGGTCGAGGGTGTTCACAATAGACAACACTCTTCAGTGTATCCTAGGGGTTAAAAGTGTTGTTCTTTTAGTCCCACAAAGGGAATATGCAATGGCTTATCATAAAAAAAAACTTCAGTTACAGGTTTAACCTCGTTTCTAGCATTGACAAACAGGTTAACAGAGACACTCAATATTGCACAATTCTTGAGGAAGAAGTGATGTTAGCGACATGTAATAGGAGAAGAGATAGCTTACAAAATAATCTCCTTCAGTTTGTCATTCCCATTAGGAAAAATCTGACTTCTACTGTTAAGGGCTGTTCCTGGCCTCCTCTTTTGTAAGTCAAATGACAGTGTCACCAGAATACGAGAGGTACATGAGGAACATGCCTGTGATGTGAATTTCTGTACACGTTCTCATACATTCATACGTGCGTGCTGAGCTTCAAATTACAGCTGAACTCTAAATACCGAAGTGTTGAGGACAGCAGATAACTGGTGGTGGTGCCAATACCTTCCCAATGACTTCTTAAATGGAGCCAATTTCTGACCCATCTGTTTCCCCACTTCTTTTGACAAGGCTTGTAACCGCCAGATGAGGAGCAGTATTAGTTGGAGTGTAGGAACTGCAGCTGTGTCAAGCACGAAGCACAAATGACCTAACTACTGCCACAGGCACTCAAGACAAGCACACAGAGTCCATCCCTGTGTGGTCTCCAATGTCTGCTTTTATTGCACTAGTGAAAAGAAACATCCCTGAAATCAACGGCAACATAGGTCAAATGTAACTTTCTCTCACCTCCTGTTTTGAAGTCAGTCACCAATTTCTGTTCCCTTCCATGGAAATCCTGCAGGACCATTGCAAATGCATTTATCAATGAAAACACAATGGAAGCTTCTAGAGAGTAAGCCCCAAATGAGTCTTACTTGCATAAATGTCAGCCATGGAATTGCTGGTGTTGAAAAAAGCTTGCAGAAAACTTATCTTCACAAAAAGGAGGGAAATATCAATGTTCGCTTTGTCTGCTGGAAAACAAAATAAGGCAGTTTTACTTCGGTGGGTTTGGGATTTTGCAATTAGATTGCAAAAGCTTCTGCATCATTATACATTTAACAGCCTTAAAAACATGGTCAGTAGCATAGCAAGTTGGTTGATGAAGTGGATCAGTGCATGCACCCAGCTGTGCAAAAAAGTTTGGGATTCTCCGGGAAGGAATTCCCTGCAATTCCCTGTTTTCTCATCACAGTCCAAACCTTGCCTCATGAGCCATAAAGCACCAAAGCCATAGCAAGGTTGATGGGAGAGTCATTTATCGGCAGCTGCTACAAGACAAATATGCTCAATATATCTTCTTTCCTCTCCTGCTGCTACTCAAACAGCAGGCCAGGCAGGCTTGAGATGGTTGTAGCAGCCTAAAATCATTTGGCTTTTTCTTCCACTGTCTGCTGGATGGGGCTCTGGAATAACCACAAGAGACTCCTCTAGAGAACTCATGCAGCATTTATATTCAGTGCAATAAAAGCTCAGACAGGATTTTGGAAGCCTAGCAAGTGTCTCCTAGTTGTATTGTGGACATCTGCAAGGATACATCCAACCATGATACACCAGTGTGAGCTACATCAGTTTCACACTTTCAAGAGCTCTCCCTCCATGGTATCCTTTTGTGGGAAGTTACTCCAGCTGTGCAGATGATGAATATATATGAAAAGGGTACTTCACCATGGAAACTTTCTAAACAGGTCGAATGTGAATAAATAGCCTTTTTGAATAATGAAAAAAATAATTCCGAAATTCAGAAAAACAAGCTGAATGTGCAGGAAAACAATGAAAGCTTTGCAGATCGTTACTCCATCTAAACTCTTTGGGGTAACAGAAGCCCATTAGTCTGTAAGGAAGATGGCAATGAGAATTTGTCTGAATACTGTCTCACCTGACAGGGTATACACATAGGCCTGGCCTTCTAGGGAAAGAAGCTAAGCTCTGTGATATCTTTATGCTGGAGCTCTTCAGGGATGCCTTATAAAAGTCAGAGAAATCTGACAGACAAAAATACCTTTTAACAAAAGTTTCAAGAGAAATTCCAAAGAAAGTGCTCTAATTAAACATAACATGGTACACTTAAAATCCAAAGTTTTTAATTTTGTTTCAATTATTATTCTTATAATGTGTTTCCTTCCTTCCTCTAAGATCAGTGATCACATACTAGCCAGACACAGCATCAGAAAGGGCTTGTTGGTCGAGTCTGGGCAATATTTTCTCAAGTTCTGTCTGCTCCAAGGTTTTCAGCACAACCTCCTCACCATTAATGTGACTGGGAGAGTGACAAGGCGGTCCTGTGAACTCGCAAGAGCCCTCATTCACAGCAGCATGTCTGATTGCAACGGCAGCATGTCTGATTGCAAAGGCAGCGTTAGCAAGGTTACAAAATTATTCTCTGCCAGTCTGTATTTAATTAGGGAACTGAGAAGGCATCTTTAGAATATGTATCATTTAGAATATCCTGCATTTTGTACTGGTTATGTTTTACTGGTTTGTACAAAGCATACAGGAGGACAGAAATAAAAGATACTGGGAAGAAAAGGCTTCAAAGAGAGGGAAAGGACCTCACAGTTCAATTCTGTAATCTTGTTAGAAGTAAAATTAAGAAGCAACTGGGATTTATGCTGCAAAAGGAAATAATACAATTACCAAGCAGCCCTATGCACTAGCAGAGACAGATACAATATAAGCCAGAAGCTGAAAGTTAAAGCCAGACTCACTGAAATGAGAAACAAGGTCCATGTCCATAGCAGAAAGTGTAGATAATTATTGGAACCATCAATCAAAGGAACTGATTGATTCTCCACCCCTTGAAATTTTCTAAACATCACCAAATTAGATGTCTTCTCTTTTATAGATAAATAGATGACTGATAGATAGATAGATAGAGATGCTCTCTTACCTAGACAGTTTCTCATACAGAAAGATATTTATCAAATTAGATAATAAAACAAGTGGAAAGTTGACATCCTTCACTATGCAAGTGATTAGGCATGCAAGTCATGCCTTCTAGCTTATAAATGTATTCAGAGAGAAAATTGGTATGAATTTTTTGTTGCAGTTCATTTGTTAAACCTTTTGCTGCTGCCATGCTGAGCTCTCGCTGAAAACTGGAGTTTCTTTGGGACCTCATAGACGAGCACTGTGGCTTCTTAACAGTGCAGAAAAAACAAGAGCATATCATGTTAGCTGGAGCTATTTAGCATGAATAACCAAAGACACAGTCAAGAGAGATCTGGCAGATTTAGATGAAGTAACTGAAGATGATACCAATACCAGCTGTCTGCTCCCTGGCCCTCTGCTTGATGCCTCAGCAAATATATGGTGTGTGAAACAGGCTGGCTGCGGTACAGATTTCATATTATTTGGCCCCGTCTATGTTGGCAGAAAGGTGGGTTGGACCTGAGTGCCAGTAGTGTCTTAAACCACTGCGTTTTGGACTCTCAGATCGTGCCTGTTGGTGGTCTCAGCAACGAGGAAGTGGCAGCACAGATTTCAGAGCAGGAAGGATGCCAAGCACAAGTGACTCGGGGATCTGGAATACATACTGCCTGTACTATATACTGCAAAGTATCACCCTGGCTCATAAAGCAGACATGCAGAAATTACATTCCGTACGTCAGTAGGAGCTAGTGGTTTCCTAATGTGAGATGACTTTAACATAGGGTGAAGAGCGATGAAGTGTAATTGAAATATTTGATAAAAAAATACTTCCTACTTGTAAGAAAAGACCTAACAATGAGAGACGTGTTTTTGGCAAAAATCAGACGGCGACTGTACTTGGATATGCAGCCAGGTGATGTCAGATATTCTCATCGAAAAGTCTCATCGGAAGGCAAAAATTTTAGGCAACTTTGCTAACAGGTTCAAAAGCTATTACTACACAACTATAGAATCGTTCCTATTCTGCATGCCAGTTAGGGATACAAAATGCCACAGGTGAGTTTGCATTCACTGGTCTGATTGCATTTAAGCTAAGAGGAGGCAAAGAAAAAAGACACTTGTTTAGCTGAATCTCCAAAGACACATTCAAGCGTCCCTACTCAGAAATTCCCATCTCAGGATGATGTTGGCTACATAAACACTTTAAAGTTTTAAAGATTACTGCAAAGCTGAGCCAGGTGAAATCCACAAATGGCTGGAGAGCAAATCCAAGTTTTAATTCCACAACCTTCTTCAAGCATAACCCCACAGAAAACCTCGTACCAAATCTTGTTGCCACATGCATAATTTCTTAAGAAGTATGAAGCAGCATCAAGCAACACTCCAGTTGGGTTTTTCCATACAGCTGGAGCAGATGAAGAGAATGCCAAAGCCAAGCAGCACAGATGGCAGACACTACAGCAAGGACCTTCCAGGAGAAGCCCTACCAAGCGACTCTCCTTGCAGGCACATCATCACTCGTAGATAATAGAGGCAAGAAAAATTACACATTTTAGCAAAATGTGCTGGCAGTTTTGGGTTTTATGCACTTAACTGTAACAGTTCAGTTTCCTGTACAGGATCATTCACGTCTGTGTAGAGTTCCACAACAGATGGCATTTCACGCTCTACAGCACACACCCTGCAACAAAAACCCTATTCATTTCCAGTGTCTCCCTTCACTTAAGTGAGCTTTCAACAACCACCACTAGTTTAATACAATATCAGCTGAAGCTGTCCCTGCTTTTCACTTCTGAAATTGGTACATGTGATTCTTCGCCATTGGTAGAGTCCTGTTGTTCTTTGGACAAGTGTTGCTGTGAAAGTACAGCATGAACTTTGGTGACATATTAGCAAAGTCAATATTCCTACAGGGTTTCTGCTGCTTTGCTTTCTCTTTGATACACTTGGCTCTTAAATGACCAGTGAAAATGACCTGGATTACACTGATTATTTTTTTTTTTAATTTTTTTTTTTTTTTTGCAGTTGCTTTTCTCCCAATTGACCCAGTTTATCTTTTACTGGATTTACTGTTGCCTGCTATATGCTAAAAGACCACAGTGAGTCAGGTATGCTCAGTGAGTTCTTGCCAAGCTTTTGGGATTAACAGTTTATTTAGTATTCCTCCTACACCCTGTCACGCTGGCCTATGTGGGATTTCAAGCAGAAAGCAGTGATCACTCAGAATGCTGCTCCTGTTACTTTTGAATTTCCTTGGCTGACTCAAGAGGGACTGAACTAAGTAAGTCTGCACAAGCTGAAGGACTTCCAGTCCTCTTGAGACAATTATTTTAAGGTACTAAGTATTGTTTCTGTTCAGAACAAATAACAGATGATAGACAGCTGAATTTTCCAAAGGGCATCAGTAAAACACTCAAGGCTTAACATAAGCACTTGATTGCAAAACCAAACCAAACCAAACCACTCAGTATTTTCACAACTATAATATCAGCAACTCGGGAAACTAAAGGAGTGATTTTGTGCACTTTACTGTACTTCTCATGCTTCTCTGAGATTCACCAACACACAAACACAGATCATCCTAGAACAGTTACTCTTGGGTAAAAGGAAAAATCAAGTCCCCCTTCCTCTGTTACTACTTCAGTAGAGATGGAGAAAAGGAGCACAGTGTGGTGAAACGAAAAAAGTAAAATAATGAGGTGCTGGATCTTTTTCCATTTATTTTAGAAACATCAAATTATGATTGATTTCAAGCACACATGAAAAACACAGGGAGTACAAAAAGAGCCCATTTGTGGTTTTGGATGTGCTACTATAGTGCTTGTTCTGACAAGCTGTGTCCCTTCCCTGGCAAAGCGCCCTCTTCTTCCCTTTTTCTTTCCACATAATTTCCTGATTATGCAAATGCACAGCTAAAACAGTTCATCTGAAAACGAAAATCAAGACAAAACACCAGACTGAATGGGTGCGTGAGGTTTTTGTGTCATCTGTCATTCTGCAAGGAGAGTTTGCTAGTCTGAGTTGAGGAGGCTAGGGTTGAACAGTGGAAGCAGCTGAAGCTCCAGCTTTCTCCTGCACCTTTTTCCAGCCCAACACACTCTTACTCTACTGCTAAAGTTTCTGTGGGATTCCCCATGGGTTTCCCATGTTATACCAGGTTTTGTTATTCTGAAATTCAGGCTTTTTAGAAAGAGTTAGGCTACCCATGAATCATGGAGAAAGATGGCAACTAATCAGCTAAGGAAAAACTTCCAGATGGCAGCACCACTTTCAAAGAGATGCTCCTCCTCCCCAATATGCTTTTGACCAGCTTCCTCATCTCTTTCTTCACAGAGAGCTGCACTGAGCCAAAGTGCTCAATCAGAGGCTTCATGATTCATTTGGAATGAAAATAAAAAACCTTCCTACTCCTGTGCCAATCCATGAGGCACATCTGTCTTGCTCATGCATAGTTTTGTACTCCCATCCCAAAATAGGCATACTAGAACTCGAGGGAAAATGAAAGCCAAGAGGGAGAAAGTAATTTCCATGCAAAGGGAAACTACATAAACTAATACTTGGACAGATCCCCAGCTAAGAGTTATGATATGACGGAAGCCCATAAAACCAGGAATGACATGGAGAAGATGGACAGGCAACAGTTATTCACACTTTTTCATCACACAAGAGCAGGGATATCAAGTAAAACTATCAAGTTTGAAAACAAATTTCTGGAAATATTTATTCATTTAATTAAATTGTAGTTTTAAAATAAGAATACATTCCTATAATGAAACGCTGCTGCAGTTGAAAATATAGATGAGGATCAAAAAAAAAAAAAGTTACCAAAACCACTGACCTCAGGGTCTTATTTATCTATCTTTTTGATGTTATGAGCAAATCAGTCATTTCTGCCTTCAGAGGAATCCTCTGTTCTTTACCACATAGAAGGAAAACAGCAGCAATAACAAATGGTGCTAGCCCTGGTCACTCTCCCCCAGGCAGGAGAACTGCACAGGCCTACGGGCGTCACACCGTACCCACCCATGCCATGGTTAGTGAAGCCCTTCAAGGCACAGTGTGTCCTCTGGCACAACCGCCTCCCTGGACGGAAGATGTGGGGCTCTTGGAAGTTAGAAAGCTGACAATTACAGGGGCAGATGCTGGTAGCACCCTTGGGCCTGAACTTTGTCTGCTCCCCGGCTGGAACCTTGTTAAAGAAGGTGGCACAGCTGGGCACATGCTCCACTCTGCACCCTGATGCAGCATGGAGGAATTTCCAGGCTTGGGTAGGACAGTCTCTACAAGTCTGCCTGGAGGTTTCTATTTCAGCAGCTAGTGGCACAAAAGAAAGAGAGCAGCTTATGTGAGAAGGAAACAGACACATGAGCTGCTTACCTGGTGGGAAACAGGCTATATTTTGGACTTTCAGCCTTCAACACTAAAATGTGCAGATCTGATTTTTTTATACTTATTAAAAAACAGAAACTCTGAAATAATTGCATGCCTAGTGGTTGCCTGCTGGAACGCAATACCTGTAAACGCAAATCTCCCCTTTGCTCTGTTTTCAAGAAAGCATCCAAGAGTCTAGGAACCCTCACTGTAGATAAATATTTGAGTAAAAATCAGTGAGTGAGTGGTTTTGGCACAGTGGCGAGGACACAGAGAGCAGATTTGCACCTGAGTCTTTGATCTGAAGAACACCCATGCTGCATGCAACACCTCAAAGAGGAGAAAGACCAATCTGAGAATAACCAGGTGTTGACAATAGGAAAATGGAAGACTTGTTCCCAGCACCACACCAACAATGTGCCCACAAAGATGTGCTCCAGCTTGGCAGAACCACGCCAGCCTCTGCAGCACTGCCAAGCAGGACACTTGAACATGGCCATAGGGCCTCAAGAGTAGCGTAAAGCAGCTGTTAGCCTCTGCAGGCACAGAAGCACCCAAAGGGTTTGAGTCTCGGGGAGATGGTACCTCTCTTCCTGCATGACAGCACTCTTTTCCAGTTCGATATGTTTCTATGTTGTTTCTGCAATGATCCTCAGAAGGATTCAGATTCTCAAACACAGATGCTCAAACTACAGTGTATTTGAATGGTGTCATTCAATTGATGCACTCAAGGAAGATGCCCAAAGGGTTAAAAGGGGATGAGAAGCAACAGGCTTCAAGTGGAAAAGCAACATCATTAAAGGAACTCAGAAATGCTCTGTCCATATTAAAGCAAACTGTTCAAGCATGGGGGCAGACAGGCAACCTCTGCAGAGTATAGCTTCTCTGACTAGACCAGGACACATGTCTAGAAAGGGACTTTTCTCCTTCACTTTCATAGCATCTAAATGAAGTGGTAAAAAATGAGCCGGCTAGAAAGAAAAAATAAATCTGTTTGGAAAGAAAGTATAGTAAATTTTAATCACTATCAGGATTACTAATTGCGTGTTGTTTACAGTGTTTATAATGTTTCACAGACCACTAAGAAACAGTATGCCCATATATAGCTTGAAATAAAATCCTCTTCAGAATTTGTTTACAGATTTGAAGGATCTGTCAAAATAACAGGCATGATATTTACATTTGAAGACAAGATTTATGTCTTCTGAAGAAAGGGTTAATGTGCCTATGCACAATTCTTCATCATCTTTTCAAATGCAGTCTTGTCATAGGAAATACTGGGGACATCTGGTAGGAAGCATATTTGGTGTCTGAACTAACCCATTTTCCCAGCTCCAGTGAAGATGGTAACAAGTAATCGTAGAGGCGGCTCAGTGATGCATTCTCTTGCTAAAACTAGACAACACCATTTTTTCTCTCTGTAAGGAAGATAGTGACTCTAACTGTCTCCAAGTCCTGTTAAAAAAAAACAAAACACCAAACCAAAAAAAGGCTAGTATGGATTCCTGCAGCTAGGGAGGAATAACCCCATGCACCAGTACAGGTTAAAGGTTGACCTGCTGGAAAGCAGCTCTGCAGAGAAAGACCTGGGAGTCCTGGTAGATAAGAAATCAACCATGAGCCATCAAGGGGCCCTTGTGGCCAAGAAGGCAAATGGTATCCTGGGGGGCATTAAGATTAGTATGATCAGCAGGTTGAAGGAGGTTCTCTTCCCCTTCTGCTCTGCCCTAGTGAGGCCACATCTAGAGTATTGTGCCCAGTTCTGGGCACCCCAGTTCAAGAGAGACAGGAAACTACAGGAGAGAGTCCAGTGGTAGATGACAAAGATGATGAGGGGACTGAAGCATCTCTCTGAAGCATTACAAGGAAAGGCTGAGAGACCTGGGGCTATTTAGCCTCAGAGAAGACTTAGAGGGGTTCTTATCAATACTTATAAATATCTAAAGGACAGGTGTCAAGAGGATGGGGCCAGACTCTTTTCAGCAATGTCCAGTGACAGAACAAGGAGCAAGAGGCACACAAGAGGTTCCATTTGAACATGAGCAAAAATTTCTTTACTGTGAGGCTGACAGAGCACTGGAACAGAACAGGTTGCCCGAAGAGGTTGTGGAGTTTCCTTCTCCAACCCCCACCATTCTGTGATTCTGTGATTCTTGAGAAAATCCCTGTCAATAATGTAGAGGGAAGCCTGTTTCAACCGAGTATCTAAAAAACCTGCAAGGAAACACTATCAAAATAACTCAGACTTTCTTACTCTTCTTAATTACACTGTATGGAACTAGATCCCACTTCAGAAATCAAGTACATAATTACAACCTAAACTGCAAGAGGCCCATTTTTAATCCTAGCTACTTGATATAATGATATCAATGCTACTTATGTGGATCTTACTAGTACAGTAATATGGAATAATTTCTCTGCTAGCAGGGGAATAGTTTGGATTTATAAAAGTGCAGCTGAGAAGAAATCAGAGCCTCATATTTATTGAGATTATTCATATCGAGTGCAGTCATTGACACCAGGCTAGCCGTGAACCCTGGTGCTGTTGTTAACAGAATGAGCAAGTTTTCCCATGTGTTTCTATTCATAATATTACAGCTGTTTCAGATTTTCTGCTTCAAGTAGACAAATATTTATTTTAGGATTACTGAAGCAGGATTATAGCATGCCTGAACACTTTCTTGTAGATATAAATTTATTTAAATATCAGATGAAATCCTGAAATACTTCTGCCAGAGTGTGATTTGTAGTTTGAATCTCTATTTAACCATTGGCTCAGCAGACATGTACTCTAGTGCAGCTTTTCCAAAAGCACTTCAGTGTTTGGAGAAACAATGTTATGTCAACATGTAGTGAACCTTGTATGTCCTGGTAAACCTGTTTGGGTTTTTTTACCTCACTGAAGCACTGCCAAAACCAGATTTTCCTAGATTCCCTTCCACGCATTGAGTGGGGTGTCTTCACATCTCCAAAACACCCCAAATGTTCTTGGACTTGAAAGCTTTCACAGGTCTTATACGTATCATTGTCGTGGGGACATTGTTTCACAGTCAAAATAATACTTCAGTTAAACAGAACAAGTCACAGTAACTCCAGCCATAGCTCAATGGACCAATCCATTGCTAAAAGGATACTCATGAAGTTGACAAGCTCAGTGTTAGGATTTCGGGTAAGACGTGCTCTTGTACTCTTGAGAAAGATGTCCCAACAGTGCTCTCCAGAGTATTCTTTCTCCCAGCGTTTTGAATTTTTCTTTTTTTTTAAGTATTTAAAAATCAGATCAAATTAGAATACAAAGTTTTGCAAGGCAGATGACACTATTTTAAGGCTGTTTTAACTATTAAACTATGAGAAGTTTTAGCTAAAAGCTATGGACCATAGTTTCAAAACAAATGGTAACCAAGTGGTCATGCCCAGCATGGAAGCATTAATCAACTCCTTCCTCTGCAAAGGGAGCAGAGGCAGAAGGACACTGCCCTCATAAGTATATACTGAGTTGTTAAAACTTTGTTTCTAAGTCTATAAATGACTGCAACTCTCCTTAGTTGGCTTCCTGAAACACAGCATTTTCAGAAACATGGTAAAAATCCAGCTGGTCATGTCCAGCTGCAACAAGATGATCCTGTTCTTGTAATACATTTGTAGTTTCTTCTTTACTGCAAAAATTCAAATGCTCTTATTTTATTCCCCCCCACCCCTACTCTCCATACCCCTAAATTCCTTTTGAATTTATGTGTTCAGTAAAGGTGCAGCAGGAACAAAGTCCTGCCCTCCATGACAGACCTGCTGGATGTTGAGTTTCTTGGCTCAGCTTATTCCAAGGACCCCAGGGAAGTTCAGGGCCCAAGCTCGATAGTGGAGGTAAAGCACCAAGTGTTTTACTGCAGCTGGGCAGATCGAGAGCTAAGAAAACATACGACCTTTACACAACTCATACAAAAGCCAGCGTTTACATAGTAAAATCAATGCTTTCTCTTGGATTAGCTTCAAAACATACTGGAATCTAGATCAAAGGCTTGGTCGTGCAACCTGTCCCCATGTGAGTGATCCTGTTTAATGCCTTGGTAACGTTTACCTGGCAAAAGGCAGTAAAATGAGGCCGTCCTGTACTGACACAGATGTCACTGAGAAAAGACTCTCTGCTGTAGAATGAGGGACATACTTACAAAACATGTTGTAAAAGATTCACCCCATGTCCAATCCTCACTGAAGGGAGAAGAAATAGAGAAGAGACAACTCTAGCACAAAACCACAGAGAAACTCAGTCTCTCTTACATCAGCTAGTCCCAATAGATTTTTGTGGAGGCTAAAAAAAGGCAGTGAGGAATATGCATCCTCCTCAGGAAGTCATAATAAAAGAGCACGTCAACTTGCATCAATAAAAACAGCATTAATTGCCAAGGAAAGCCTAAACTTTCTCCCCAGTGACAGAGAAGACTCAGTTCCAACAGGTGTCAAAGACAAAAATACAAAAAAATAAAAAAAAGAAAAATGCCTGGGGAGACTCAGGGCTACTGGCACCTGATTTCAGCAAGCAACTCTTTGAAACAATACCCCAGAGAAGTAGAATTGTCTGTGTGGAAGTGACAATGAACTAACCAAACAATTGGGTTTGTAGCGCGCGTGATTCAGGGGCACAGAGTAATTTTTTTAAGTGTCTCTCTCCATAAACAGGTCCTGTATTTTTCTTTTGCAAACAAGCAGAAGTTTTATTAGTAAGGTGTTTTGAATGTTGATCTGCTTGGCACAATCAAATGGGCAATTGAATCCAAAATAGTCACTGCAAAATATGTTTTGGAACATATTTTCCCTCTGATTCAACATCCGTGGTTGCCAACAAAATAGAGAAAAACGGCTGAGGCACAAGTTTTGATATTAAAATCACTTTTTTTTTTTTCAATTGTAGGGTATTTTCTTAATGTCCATCTTAGAAATTTATTTGGTAGAACTCTTCAGAGAAGCATAGGATAAAATGCACAAAATAATGCCTGATTTGCTAATATGCTTGGAAGATTTTTTTTCTTTTTGTTATCTTTAAAAAGATAGCCAAGAGAAATTGCAAAAACATTAGTACTGGAAAAAATAGCAAAGAGAATGAGCCATGGATATATCTCAAGAGTCACACAAGTATTCCCTGTGTAACCACTGAGGACATTTTCAGTATGTAAGTATCACAAGGCTGAACCTAATTCTCCCTTATGTCTCATGGTGGTACAGGGGAAAAAATAGTAAGCTCAAGCCTCGATATCAGCCATTACTCATTTGACGTTCTCAGTGTCTTAACTTGCCTCCAATGAAACTAAGTCAAAGCAAAATGATCTGCGAACAACAAAAATCTTAATGGTTATAGCAGTAGTGACCTAGGAAGATGAATCTCTTCTCTTTGTTTCATGTGCTAACCACAAGATAAAGGTAGAGAAAAAAAACAGTTAAAAATATTTCTTTTGTTAGAATTTGCCAGTTCAGTGATGTTGAAACAGTTTGTGGAAAGTTTGTGACTTTGTCAAAGTTCCAGCAGAGCCCCCACATGTCCTAACCAGTCCCTCAGCACTATTCCCTGGTCGCCCGACAAGTAGATCATGCACCCAGCAACACAAGTTGCTGTATTTTCAACTCCTCAGGAGCCCACAGTCCCACAATTTCTAGGGTCTGAGAGTTGTTGCTTTCCCCAGAGCCAGGGTTGCAGTCCCTTCCACAGAAAAATGGATAGATTGGAGTTTTGTGGCTGGGTGGAACAAAACCAAAATACATGTCAGAGGAGGCTCCCAGTGCAACCCGCGTTCTCCTACCTCAGCAACTGCTGGGCACTTGCAGCCTGGTGTGAACAACAGGCATTGCTTGGGCAGGGACGTGGGCTCTGATGGCTGTGGCACACTGCAAATACCCAGAACAGGAGATTGAAGAGAGGGAAACAGCAGTGATGGAGGGACAGAGAGGCTCACCCTGAATGGCATTTTCTTGAAATCCAGAGGTGTTTCTCTTTGCTTTTTGATGGCCTGATGCAAACAAAGTGGAGATGATGGTGGTTAAAGAGAAGTCATAAGATCCTCAGTAATAAAAAGCATAAAACACCTTAACATGGGGTGACTCTTAGTCTCTCTTCACTTTGATTGCCTTTTAACTGGGAATCAGAAGCAAAGTCAAGATTTACTAGAGCCTGGTGGTGTCTATCATAGAAGTCCACATGACCTATCTGCTGGGTGCTGGTGTGCCTAGGAATTCCTCTTAGGAGTAGTCAATACAACAGGTCAAAGCAGCTTGGGAAGAAGTGACACATTTCCTGTGCACCTCTACTGACAACTGACACAAATGTACGTGCAGACTGTTTCTATCCCACTGTCTTGGCAGAGACTGCACCCCTGCTAAAACCTGGATGCTGGCAGCTGCAGGAACACAAAGCTCAGCCCAGGCTTCAAAACACATCCAGCAAGTAGGAAAAGTGACTATGTAGGGAATAAAGCTGTCTGCCTACATTGTATTGTAATCTCCAGAGTGGCTGCCACCTTGACGCACTCTGCAGTTAAACCAAGGTTTCATTTGAAGGCCAAGTCACACAAGTACCATGGAGTAAGAGCTGCTGTTACTGAAGGAGATCCCCCACCACTGCTTGCCTGGTCTCCCAGTCAGTTTCCTAGACGCTTTCTGATAGCCCTTCACTCTGTTTCCTCCCATCATCTCCCTTGCTCCTCTGCTCCATCTCGCCAAGACCCTGCAGTTGCTGGTGAGCAGTGGCCAAAGATGGGCTAGGACTTGTCTGCAGCCCCCTGGGGAAGTTATCCCAGGTGGGTGTGGGTGGTCCATTGCCTGCTGTTGGTGCTCAGTTCCATAGATTCTACTATCTCAGCTCAACAAGTCTGCCCATGACACAGGTCTATTTCAGCACCACTGTCTATATGCCATTGTCTCTCGCTGCCTTCAGTGGATGATAGGACTTAATAGCTATAGGGGTCTTTGAGCAAAGAGATCTCACTCCCAGCACTGTTCACTCCATCACTGTCTCTAGCCACACTCACCCATGCCTTCATCTGCTGAGGGCTGCGCACAGGCTGTGGGAGGCCACACCTCTGCTGGGGCATTTCTGGAAAGTGCAAGCCAAGCCATGGCTGTCCTTTCCCTCACTCTTTAGGCAAGTACAGCAGCAAAGTCACAGGCTGTGGAGCACCCTCTCTGTCACCAGGAGATGACCCTACCTCCTCCCTGTCCTCCAGATCACCACAGCTTGCCCTGTCCCTGCCTGATCTCAACAACCCATCAACACGTGTGAATTAGAGCAGCAAATAGCATCTTTCTATCTTCACACACCCCTGCTCTGGGTTCACTGGTCATTTTGCTGCAAAGGGCATAGCAGAAACAGGATCTTTTCTGCACTTGACACCTGGCTGCGACAGCCTGGAAGCTGCCCAGCTGGCTGGAGCCCTTCATGGCCCAGAAAACTGAGCCCAGCTCCTGCAAGTAAGGACTGGCTGCTTCCTGGAGTAGCCTGGTTCACGGGCACAGCCTTTGCTACCCATTTCCTAGCAACAAAGCCACAAATTCTCCAGCCCATCACAGCATCACCCAACAGGTCATGAAGACCCTGAGTAAGCAGTGCCAGGAGTGCACCCCTTTTCTGCACACAAGACCAAAGGGCAGGTGCAATCCCAGTGAGAGTTAGTCAGATACCCCATCAGGCTTCGGCTGCTCTAAAGCAGCCAAGGAGATTTTGGGAGAGGGGACCTGCAGGGTGAGGAGGTGCAAAATGGCGTTCCGGGCCACTTTTCCCTCCCTCGGAGCAGGGATCTCTGCAGCATCTCTCACGGGTACCTGGCAAAAGCCAGCCAATTCTTTTATTCCATTATCTTCTCAATTTTCTGCCGTTATTCCTTCAGCCGCCAGTAGATGGTGATACTTTATCTCCATCCAAGTCGCACGTGTACACAGGAGAAGCAGCGAGGCAGCATCACAGACTGTTTGAGAAGAGACTGAAAAATCAAAACTGTGTACAAATCCAAAAGTCAGGCTCCAGACAACCTCCTGCTTGGGCAGACACTGATTCTGCAGGCCTAGCTAACCTCTCTGGCTAGATTTCCAGAGCTCAAAAACTGCAGCTTCAACTATATCCCTTGCTTCCTTTGTGTGTGTTTGAATGAGTGCGTGACAGGAGGCCTGAAGGCACAACTCATCGTGGAAGCTGCACAGTCTGGGCACCAGAGAGATGAAGAAAATGTACGTATTTCTGAGAACGCAAATAACATCCTTGCCATCTCCAACAAAGAAAAATCCTGGAGGTGTGTTTGATGATCACATCTTCTTGAAAAGTTCTCTTTGTTTTACAGACTTCTCTTCCTGCAGGAAGCGAAAGGCTGTGAATCGCTGATCTGCACAGTCCTCTGTGGAAAATGTACTCTCACACTTCCATTTCTTACACATCGCCTTCAGAGCTACACTTCTGCAAGAACCAATGTGATCGTAAGAAAAAAAAAGAGCAGATCTGGCTAAATCCTGCCTGAAATGGTAACATTTTTTGTAATTCCTGATTTATTGACATATCATTTACTTTGGGGCAAGACTGGTGTGGTAGGATAAGAAAGCCCTGCCTCACGCTGAGCCGCATGGCTGGCCGCCTTGCAGGCACACTAGGAGAGACTGAAAAAAACATGGGCCAAAGCAGATCTTTCCCCTGTTACTGCTCCAATCATAGGCCTGACCTTCCTCTCCCAGAAACATCGTGGGTTACATGTGCAATCACTTTGTCTGTCCTAAAACCATTGCTGACATGCTCTCACTCATTCCGCTGGGAGCCATTTTTTGGCAGGTGCATTTCTTAGGTGTTTCCATCTCCATTACCTGGAGAAATTACAGCCTTACGAACTCATCCTTGTTTTGCTTAGATCCACCTCCACAGGTGCTTCAGGTTGTGGCTTCAGTGCCACCAACCTGTACAGGCATTTCACAGCTTGGAATTTGTCCAGATCGTGGCCTGCAAAGAGCAACAGCAGGTGTCAAACCTGTGAACACCTCATGGTAGTGGGGGCAAGGTGCAACTCAAAACACAACAAGCTGAGCTCAATTCAGTAGTTTGCACAGGGCGTTAAGATCCTGTTCTGGCAGGGGAGTTGGACTAGATGATGTTTTGAAGTTTCTTCCAACCCCTAACATTCTGTGATACCACCAATATGAGTCTGTAACATAATCATGAAAACAGAGATCTAAACTCAGTTCTTCCTTATAGACAAACAGTACACGTAGCACAGCAAAATGGGTGTCTGAGAGGAAAATGGCCTCGGTTAAACCTCCCCAGCTAGAGGACATAGCTATCAGTTGGGTTTCAGTCTTACCTACTGCACAGTTAGCAGCGGTTAGCAGTATGGTTTTTCCTTCAAAGTACAGTTTCCAGACAACTAATTTGGACTCAAAATATCTCTCTCTCCTTAGGGTTTGAAGAAGACAGAAACCCAAATTAGAGAGGACTCGTTTGGATTGAGCAAAAGGCTGCAAACGTTTCACCCGATGAAGAGAATAAGCATCAGCTGATAATTTTAGAATCCCAGAAAAGAGGCAAAAGCCACCCAGGCAGACCTCAGAGAAAGACCTCCAAAACACACACACAGAAATAGGAGATAAAACAATGAAGCGAAGTCAGTCCTCAGAAACTCCTGCCCAGAGTGGTAAGGCTGAGATTATCCTGCCCAGGCCTAGGATGGAGAGAAAAGAGCAGTCAGGGCTCCGAGAGCACCCTGGTGAGTAAGTGAGGCCAGTCAGCAGCCCCAGGCTGTGTGTTTCTCACCTTCTGTGAAATGAAGTCCTGCTTTGAGCCCCTCCTGCATATGCAGGAAATTGCTGACTGCAGCAGCTGGCAAATGGCTCTGGTGAGAAGAGTAAAAGCCATCATTAAAATGTAAAAAAAAAAACAAACAACGACTAAAATGAGAGCAACAGATACATTTGACAGAAAATCACATCACAGGCAGGGTATGGGGAATGCCTGTGGTGAAATTGCAGCGCTGGGCTAAAGAGGCACCTGCTGTGCACACTGTTAATTAATTGCCATGGTGTCAGATGCCGCCAAAAATGCCTCACCATGGCTATGTGATGTCCTGTAATGTTACAAGATGGGCCTTGCCTGTGAAAAACTTTCACTTGATGCCTCCCTCCAAGCAGCTTGCTGGGGAATAAAACCCCTCAAACCGTCTGGCAGGATAAATACTCCCAGTTAGCCTGGATCCCACAGCCTCAAAATTGGACTGGGGCAGAAGATCTAACAGCCTGTGTCAGGGAGACTTCAAACCTCCGTCATCTTAAATTAGTGAGGTGTCCCCCATGCAAACTGCTCCACATGGTTTTGATCATTTCTGCACTCCATCTTTACGAGATGCATCATGCGATACCATGACGGAGTCTCCTTCTCTGGAGACATTCAAGACCCGCCTGGACGCCTTTCTATGTGATGTCATTTAGGTTCCTGCGCTGGCAGGGGGATTGGACTAGATGATCTTTTGAGGTCCCTTCCAATCCCTAACATTCTGTGATTCTGTGACGGATGGCAGAGCAGGGCTAGCTGGGAACTGGCAACTTCTCCCAGCTCTTTGCAAGGCTGTGGAAGAGAAATGTGAGCCCCTAGACCAGGCACTCAGACCCATACCAGCAGCACCCGCCTCCCTGCAGGCACACCATGGTTCCCCCTGCCAGCTGACTGCTCCTGCCTTCCCTTCATGCTGCCCACATCACCAAAATAAGGAATAAACCCCTTAACACCAGGATAGTGTTAAGAAGCAGGCATTCACTTTATTGCAGCGCTGGATGCATGGGGGATGCACCCTGTCCATGGGAGTCTCCGTCGGTTACAAGGACATAAAGCTCACAAGTGTGACTGATTCATCCTGGAGGAGTGAAGATAAGCTGGTGGGAACCAGGTGACACCAAGATAAGAAACCTGAGAACTCTATGAACTAAGTGATGATCCAGGATACAGACCATTTATGGATATGGAAAAGACACTAAGGGATACCTCTTTCAGTAGGCACTAGGGACTGCAGGAGACCCTGAGGAGGCCCCTCAGAGCCGCAAGCCGCATGGGTAAAGACTATGCAAATATGATAATTAGTTTTAGGAAATAGAATGAATACGCATGAATATTGCAGGAAATCTAATGCATATGTATGTAACAGGGACATAGAAGCTTTGATCAGTACAACATACGGGTGTTAAGAGGAACGATTCCCTGTGCATCCAGCACTGCAATAAAGTGAATACCTGCTTCTTAATGCTACATTGGTGTTAAGAGGTTTATTCCCAATTTCAGTGACACCCCCAGCCTGCCATCAGCAGGGGCTCAGCCCACTCTTCTGCTGGGCATGGCCTCAGAGCTGTCCCCAGGTCAAGCAAAATTCCCCCTTGCCAAACGATGCTCGGTCCTATCACAACATCAGGCCTATAATACCTTTGTGGTCCCTTCGCTCAGCACCAAATTTTTTCCGTGACTTCCCGGTCACTCAGTTCTCTTACCAGGCACCCCTCTTATTCCTTAATTTTAGCCACGAGTCTCCTATCCCCATTTGTAAAATACAATCAGGGAGGTATCTGCCGTCAGAACTGCTCCCGCCCTGAGGCCTCGCTGCATGCCAGGGATACAGACAGCCCCGACTCCGTGGCATTTCAGCATCAGATTTATTATTAATTATCGGTGTCATTATCACACAGCACCTACGAGCCCTGGCCGTCTAGCAAAGCCCCGCGCAGAATATTAAAGTGCTAATTTCCCTCTGAGAAGAGAACTTGCTGGCGTCTCTCTGCTCATTTGTTTGCAAATGTCGTTTTCCTGTTGCGGCTTTATTCCCAGCAGGCGCGGCGAGGAAACGCTCGCATAAACAGCCCCTGTTTAAGAAATCGTGTATCTCACACATTCATCCATTATCACCCTAATCGAGATGACTGTGACACTGTAAGAAAACTCTTTTGTTTTGCCTGATGCATTTTTAAGATCTCATTGTGCCTTCAGAACGCCTGGATGCAGCAACACCTTTAGGATAGATGGCGGAGGATGTAATTTTCTTCTGCCCAGCGTGGCTTAGCTGGCTGTAATAAGTTATATTAAGGCACAGCTCATTTTTATACCCTTGTGTAAGTCTCCAAATAGCGCGCTGGTGTGTGACTGCTGCAGCTGTCTCGGGTTTTGCCCTGGTATGGGGTTCACGCTTGGAGAGCGGGAAGCAGCGCGGCTCTTGGCAGCGATGGCTGTCCTGGGCCGGGAGCCAGCACCCGCCTGAGTCGGTGGGAGCCCTCATACCACCACCAAAGGGCTCAGGAGCTTTCGTCCCCTCTACTGGCACAGGACAGAAAACCTGCTATTTTTAATGACAGCAGTTAATAGGGTATGGTTTTTAATGCTAACAGTAAGTAGGTGAAGAGGTGGCTCAGGGAATGCAGAGTAAAAGGCTGCAGCTCTGCAAGCAAAGCAAATAAATGCTGTTCCTCCTCCTCCCTTCTCCCCCTCTGCACTGTTTCCTTGGAGAGCTGCATGTGAGGTGCCAATTCCCTGAGCATCACCTTCCCTTTTCACTGCCAAAGTAGCTGCTGAAAATGCCTGAATTCTCTTCTCCTCAGCTGCCTGATTTCCAGCAGTTGATGAAGCACAGGAGTTGTTTCAGGCTGCATTTTAAATAATTAAACCAGCATTCAGTTACAAGGCAGAGGGAACAAAAGAATTTGGCACCAACAAATGCAAATACGGCAGTTCAGCTTAAAACAAGCAAGCAAATGAGACCAGGATCTCTCCCCACAGGTATTTTTCAAAAGAGTCTGCCATTATTATCCATCTGCCATTGTGCAAGACTAGTACCACTAACTCAAGTTTTGCGATGCCCCTAACATTTAGAACTATTTCAACGGCTGTAAATCATAGCGTATACAGAAACACAGCCAGAAAGTAGCTTGGAGAGAAAGATGGACAGTTTTTGCCGCTTCACAGCGAAAGCGGCACACATACCAGTAGTACAGGCCATCTCATTATACTGAGTCTTTTTCTTTTCACAATCATGGCACCCATCGCACTTACAAATACCTGCCTCACACGAAGGCCACGTGTCTGCCTCTAAGTGCTGCTGTTATGAAGAGATTGCAGCGGGGTTTGCTGCTGCCAGATAGGAACTCTACGTGACCTGTAATAATCCCCTCCCCAGATAAGGGATGCACTTGTGTTTGCAAGTGTTTGAAAGTTTATTACAAAAGAGACATAGCCGAGACACCTGAGCAAGACAAGAGAGCCAAAGAGACTAAGATAATTTCTGGACAAAAAAAAAAAAAATAGTTAAGATGTAGAAAAAAGCAGGACAAGTACTGGGTCCTATAACTCCCAGGAATGAAGTCACTGTTCCAGCAGCCACAGTTGTAACCTGAGGATGCTTGTCTCCCAGTACCAGAACTACTCCCAACTTCATTCCTGAGCTGCCCACACATAGCTTTAATTTAGAGACGATTCAAAATGTACAGAAGGGCCAGGGCAGACACACTGCTTGGTTTTGCATGGACAAGTGTGCTGGAATGCTACAAACTTCCAGAAAAACTTCCAAAACCTCCGTCTCACCGAAGTGCCACTGCTCATAAACAGGGCCTGGCACTACTCCAGATTGGCCAGCCACAGAACTCATCCTAATCCAGTTCTAGTGGGAAAAGAAGGAAAGGAGTAGAGAAATAAAAATTAGAACCATGGCCATGGTGGGCAGTCCTGAGCCCAGCTTCTCACAGAGGGGAAAGAAATCCTGAGCAGAGAAGCAAGACTGAGGCAAGAGTGTGACCAGTACTTGCCTGCTGAGGCAGGGGCTGGTTCTTGCTCTCTTGCTGAAGCCTCCCCCATGCTGCCTGGGGCTGCCCAGTGTCCTCAGTGCTGGCAGGATGCTCTGACAAGCCTGTACAGCACAGGAGGTGAGCGTGGCAGCTGAGGATGGAAACCCCAGCCACCAGCAGAAAGCATGGAGCATCCCAGCTCGGCTACACCAGCCCTGCGGCATGTGAGAAAATCTGCTGCGCCTGCTGATGGTGCTTGACCTGGCAGACTGGGTTCTTGGGGTGCCTTTGCTCTGTGCATTGACTTAGTCTCCAGAATTATCTGATAACTCAGTTGTGAAGAAGCTGAACTATGTGTCCAGTAATCTGGAAAACAGATTCCCTGTACAAGCAACGAGGCTCAGGCAAAATACTGCTTATCTCCATGGCAGAGATGCAGGGGAGGAAGGCACTTGCTGTAAATTGCAGCATTGCTCTTCCTGCACTGCTAACACGTAGAGATCCTCTTTGCCTAGTTGCCCAGGCCCCACACCACAAGAGCACTCTGGTATGTAAATAGATTCAGGCACTGCTGCCCAGAGGCACAAAACTCCCAGCCGGCCAGCCTGAACCCCCTTACGTCTGCCTCATCGTGCTGCTGAAGTGCTCAGCTGCTGCCTCCTTCTCCCTTGCCCAGACAGACCCCACTGCTCTGCCTGCCCCAGCCAGGTGGCTTGGCAGCTCCTTCCCAGCCTGCAAGAGGTCAGCCTCAGCTCTGACACCAGTCCCAGCATGGGCAGGTGAGTGGCTCATCCTAGGGGTACTTCCTGTTGTGGCCTTGACCCATCGACCCCATAGCCCACACTCCACTGTAGGATCATCCTCATCTCATCCTCCTCTGCCCCAAATGAGAAGCACTGATGACACCTGCTTTGGCGAGAAAGTGCCATAGCCCCAAATCAAGCACAGTTCAGGGATAGAAAACTCTGCTCAGAACAGGCTGGTGGTTACTGTGGGCCCTGTTGGAGGTCAGCAAAAGCCAGAGGCAGAAGCAAGATGTCAGCATCAGGATGTACATGGATGCCAGGCAATGGCAGGTCAGGCATTTCAGGGCTTTGCCTTGCCAGGACCACAGCCCTTTGCAGCTCAGCCAGAGCAATGGGTTTACGGAAACAGGTTGGATGGTAATGCACCCTTCAGCCTCTCCAGCTAGAAGCATCACTCTGGTGGGACTCCAGCCACCAATCCTAGCAGAAAAGCACAGTATCATCTTTAGCCAGAGCAACACCACCAAACCACAACAGCTTTCCTTTTTCCAGCTCCCTCCTGTGTTCCATCCCGTGGGATTTGCCAGCAGATGGCAGGCAACCCCTGGCAGAGGTCCTCGCCAGCCACAGAGGTCCTCGCCAGCTGCACTTGACTACTGAGCTCGGTCTCATCCAAACAGCAGAAAGGTCTCCTCTTCCCATCTCTCCTGCCTCTTCCTGCAACACTGAGTCAAACCACTCAGACATGTGGATGCAGTATCACCCTGTGAGACTTTGCAGCACTGCAAAGAGGTGGGCAAAGAAGACCCGGTGTTCAGCTAAGAGTGCATGGAGGTGTTTCGTTCCGATACCAGCAGTGCAGAGAGGAGAGCTGCACTCAGCTACCTGATGGCCATTTAGCCCAGAGAAACACTTTTACATAACATGTAGAAGAAAGAGCGAGCAGGCTTCTGACCCCACACAGGGTTATCTGTTCAGAGCAACCTTTGACATTAAATTCTTCTTTTGTATTTAAGGAAAAAGAGGCCCATTGCCAAAGACACCGTGTCAACATCAAGGAGCAAACAGATACCGCACCATAGATTTCAGATTCAGGGCCCCTGTACGTACTCATTCTGGTTGGGCACTGCCCAGGACACAGGCAAACAAAAACCACATTTACAAACCCCATCATAACACCACGGAGGCTGCTGGCAGAGAGAGTTGCCAAGCAGAAAACACCAATAACTAGAGACACACATTTCATTTTCAAGCCTCAAAGAAGCTGTTTGCAAAAGCAAAGTCAGACTGCAACAGTTTTGCTCTGAAGCCTCCCACTGAAATCAGTGACAGTCTGCTCCAAAAGGCTTTAGGAAAGGAATTGTCTCAGACCTGCACTCGAATTGTTTGTCATTTATGTGATGGAGACCATTTAATCAAACTCTTGTTGAGAAACGTGAATTGCAACATTTGTAGGTATCTGACTATTAAAAGAGGAAAACCCACAAAACAAAGTCCCTGGTAAAATGCACCAGATTCTTAAAGAGCAACTCCTCTGCTGACAGGCCTGCAAATCCCAGCCCTCCCTGGCTCATCAGGAGCCACGACTGGTACCAGTGGGACAGCGTTGGCTCAGTGCTGGCTGTGTGGCCATTTCAGGTCAGCTGAGCAGCCCCAGCCCTGCAGGCTGCTGGGCTGGGCCGCAGGGCTTCATGGCTCTTCCTGCTCCTCCAGCTTGCACATACTCTCACCAGCTGCCAAAGGGCATCTTACACAGCCTGTAAGTTACTCATGATCTGGCACCTGGGATGTGCAGGGCCTGAGGTGCTTCTCCCCGGGGCTCTCCCCTTGCACATAGATGCTCGCGTAAGCAGCTGGGAGGAGTTAAACGTCTCTCCCAGGCTTTGGTTAACCAGCGTGACCAGAGGGTTTTCACCCTCCCATTAGCACTGCCAGGGGCTGGCTGGCGCACACAGGGACTGCTGACCACAGCATCCACCAGCCCGGCCACCTCCACCCTGTCCACACACAAACAAGACGCAGGCTGGCGGGCTCCCAGCACAACCGTAGGACTGCTCTGCTCTCCAAGCATGACAGGAGCTGTGGCACAGCCCTGGAGAGATTAGCTCTGCCCACACAGGGTGTGTGCTACCCCATACCTCTCATCTTCTACACGTGTTCCCCCAGGGGCTGCACCGGCTTCTCCGAGCCAGGACAGCCATCACTGCTGCAGCAGTGCCCGCTGGGCACGTCTCCTCTGAGCAGAGATGGGGTTTGGGACAGCGACAGCTTTACTCTCCTGTTGCCTCAACTTGCTTCAGCCCAGCCCTGGGTAGCCCTACACCCTTGTCTCCATGGGAGGGTCCTACATGTTTTCGCTACCAGTGGCTCAGAGGGATTTCAGGCCCTTTGCTGCCAGGCTCGGGTTGCTTCTGGAGCTTTCACCAACCTTCCTGGGGTAGGGGAGTTGCTTCACAGAGCAGCTTCTGATGAACACTGTCATCATATTGCTGTTGTGAGCCCTACCATGATCATATCTCTTGGCTTAGGTGTACTTCCAAGTGAGGCTACTGAGGCATGAGACTATAATCCTGTCTTCTGACTCCAAATCCTCCTCCTGAGATGCTGCTGCCTGACACAGCTATGCTCATGTGTAGCATGATATAGTTTGACTCTTTTTATTAAACAAGTCAGAACGGACTTACCTCTTTACACTTCATAATACAGCAGGCAAGAAAATTTTAGTCTACGTGGCTCTGGACAGTGGGTGGGAATCATGGGTCTGTGGTGGCCCCAACACCACCGGGGCCCAGCAGCAGTCCCTGCTGCAGCTCACGTTGCCCAGTTATACAGCAAACAGAATAGGCACACTGGCATTCCAAGAACCCAGTCAAGGAGTCAAAAAGAGTCTCCTGACCCCCTGCTGGAGAATCTGTAAACAACAGAAGCTGAGAGAAACTCCTGCAGAATGGCACTTGCTCGTGGTTCTATCACAACATCATAGAATCATTTAATGGTTGGACTTGATCTTAAAGATCTTTTCCAACCTAAACGATTCCATGATTCAGGCTGGAAAAGACCTTTAAGATTATTGAGTCCAACCGTAAAGCTAATGCTGCCAAGTCCACCAAGCTGAGACAAAGTCAGCCTAACCTGTTCCCACCAGGCTCGCTGGGTCTTGCACACATACAGACACGCAGATGCACACGTGGCTGTTAACGCACGTTACGGTGACAGAGAAATGTGGGGTGATTCAAAAGAAAATAATGGAGCCGCTCCCACCTGCCCATGTGAACGTGAATCACATGGGCTCAAACTCCAGCCAGATGCAAATCAACAGATCATAAATGAAATATAAAAGAGCACCCCCTGAGGCCTGGTAGCCTCCGTCACCTCTCTCCCCCTCCCAGGACGTCAGTCCCTCTAATGGGCTCTGGCAGGGTTTGCTCACATCCTCCCTAAATAAGCCCGTGCTCATTCTCTGCCGGCACCTGCAAAGGGAAGGGGAAGTGTTCAATTTCAAGGGCTTTCCTGGAAAGGTCCAGCTCTGGCCCTCTTCTTCCAGAGTGGGAAGGTCATTGGAATCAGAGTAGGACTTTTGCTGGTAGTCTTCTGCCAAAGCAGTTGCCATCTGGGACTTCAGGGCAGACAGGCAGAGCTGCAGAGGGAAGAGGCCAAGATGATGCTGGTGCAGCGCTAAAGGGTCCCACTCTGCAGAGCACGAGGGGCCTGGCTACCCCTCCTTGCCGTTTGAGGCAGCAAGTCATCCTGCAGCCCTACTGTGGGGTGCCGGGGTCTCCCTCCTTGCTTCAGCCCTTCTGCTGCCTCAGCAGGATGAGGCTGCCGGCCCAGACGGTGATGCACAGAGGCAGCAGCTTCCTGCTCACAGAAGGCTTGCATGAATCAAACTCACCTAATCCAGAGGGGTTGGTGGGAGCCCTGCATGAGCATGGTATTTGCAGACTTTCTTTTGCTTGTGATGCCCAAGGAATCTAAGCTTCCATCAGCCCTTTCGGTTTGACTTGGGGGTCAATGAGATGTATTTCCTCAGCAAAACTCGCATCCTCCAAGTAGAAGATCCAGCTTCGTGGCAGATGATGTCATCAGCCATGCTGCTGAAATATCTGGGTCTCTCCCCTGTCAGATTTTTCTTTTCTTTCTAGCTTTCTCAGTAGTCTCCAATGAGACACGCAATGCTTCCATCTGCAACAATATAGTATGTAATTAAATTTGAAGACAATAATCCTGAGGGTTTAGGCCATGCTCTGAAATACATACTGTACCATTAGATGTCCTGATGGACAAACATCAGAGCTGTCAGCCAGCTTCCCAGCGCAGTCAGGACTCAGGGAGCACTGGCAGCAGAATATCCTCTCCAACAGTAAAAGCAAAGTAAAACAAACCACCCAAGAGCTCTCCAAGTATACTCTTTTTCTAAATGCATCTACCATTAGCCATAGAATAGTATCCTCAGGTGAAGGCTGCCAGGTGTCTGGAGAAGAGAAGGTTTGTGTAGGACTGGGCAAAGCAGAGCTACAATATGAAGAAGGTGTTTTAGCCAAAGCTTAGAGAAGTCCTAGCAGGTGAGAACAGAGCAGGGAAGGATGGACTAGAGGGGATCAGACCTCCTCCAAATCTAGTGAACTACCAGTTACTGTGTGAGCCTCCTGTGGGACAGACCTTAAACACAGTCAAATAAGGTCTGGAGCTGGGGCACTGCAGAGAAGCAAGAGGACATGCGTCAAAAACCTTCCAAAAGTCCTACTCTCACTCACCCACTGGACTCATCAGACACTCCGAGAAATGTCACAGTCTAAAACATGTTGGAAGATGGGTACCACAGGCCCACTCCGTGGCGACAAGCAACCACGGAGCTGTGGCAAATCAGTGCATCATCTTTTCACGATCAGGAGTGAGCTGGTCCTCACGTGGCACCTTCCACCTCTGCCTCTGCTGCCTGGAGGCCCTTGGGAGTGGTGTGCGTGGGGAGGAGAGGCGGAGAGCAACATGCCCTTCACTGAGCTGGCTGGCACCTCACTTCTAGCTCTAGTCTTTTTCACGCTTTCAGCTGCTTGTGCTCTAATTTGCAAGGGCAGGAATTGCGATTGGGCTCTGGGTGATCCAGAGAATGTTTGTAAAGCATCCAAGAAAGCAGATCCCATGGCCAGAACCTCTCTATCCCAGATAGGAGAGCAGCGCAGCGGCAGTGCTATTCTCTCCCAGCTCACCTCAGGCACTTCTGGCATCTTCCCAAGACGCCCACTGCCTGCAACATGTGCTGACAGCTTGCATAAGGTGGGCCCATTGCTCCTGGGGGCTGGATAATCTCCCTTCACATCTCCACACGTAGGACTCACAGTTGGAGCCGCCTCACAAGGGCATGATGCATTCACCATCTCTTGCATTCACCACCACACCAGCAACCCAGAAAGGGACCTCTGTGGCGATCCCACCGGTTCAAGACCCTCTCAGACGACCAACTCAATAGTTTGCAAACAACCACAGTAGCAAACTTCCAAGTCAGAGGGGTGCCTTGGTCCATGCAGGGGCTGCCCATGGCACAGATCATCTCTTCTTGCAGGAGCGATGGTTCTGGCTGGGAGGAGGCGGGTCTGGGTGAGGTAACTACGTTCCTCCCCAGTAGCTGTGGGGCTGGGAGCTGATCCTGCACCCAGCTAAGGAAGTGATCATGTTATGTGGTGGGGATGAATGGCCCCAAACATCCCAAGCTGCAGGACGTGGTTTAAACCTGAAACCTGCTCTATGGCTGCTCAGCACTGCTATATTTAGTATACACAGCTATTCTGGCTACACAGGCTATCCTGTTTTCTTACTGCATTTTTGGGAAATGAATTATTGCTTAGCTCCACAGTCGGATATGTGCATGAGAGGAGCAAGACATAGGAAAGTTGGTTAGTCTTTTTTTTTTTAAAAAAAAATTAACAGGTGACAGATGACTATCAATGGCAGCATGGCTTTATTCCATGCTGGCCTACACAAACTTAGGACAATCTATTAATTTAAATGAGCATACTGCTGGAGATCACCTGTCTGGAAAGATCCTGAAATCCTGAATTTTGACATTCACATGTAGTATATCCAGACCCCATAGAAGCAAGAATCCTTCTCCCTCTTTTCCCCTGTCCCCTTCACAGATATGCCATGTTGCATGCACTGGAATCTTAGCCCACAGGAGGGCAAGACTGAATACTGCCGTGGTGCTCTCCTCATTTCATCTTCAAGGTAGCGCATCACCTACCCAGAGTCACAGACCAGTGAAGTGCTGGTCTCCCCCCAGTCGTACACAAAACATCACAGAGCAGCGAGGTAGAACAGCACTGAATTACCTCAGCTCTGATACACGAGAAGCTGCAGTGATAAGGTGGTCTTGGAATAGCACAACTGCTGTGTATTAATACAAGCATGACGCACTATGACTGATATACGAGTTTGGCACGCTAGGTGGGAAAGAACGTTCCTGCTTCTGATCGAGCTGGCAGGTGGTTTCTTACGTCCTCCAGCACACACGATCCACTGACAAGTATTTTATAAGATTTACATTAACAAGCCCCAGTTGAGCATTTCTGCACAGACAATATATGTAAACGTTATCGTGTGAGATTGAGTTCTTGGGAGATGAAAGCGTACAGCCACTGTACAAATACGATACACGTCACAGTCTCAGATGACTCAAACGCACTTAAACGGCTCTACTATCACTCTGGGTGATAAGAGAAGTTACTTCATTCCTGCTTCCCAGAACCAACTGTCTCAAAGTCACAGGGGACTTCCAGTTTTCATCCAGCAGCAGCACAATGTAGAAGCAACTCTTGATAATCCCCATTGGGACATATCCACCAGGGCATGTTAGTAGACATCCCCATTGTTTCTTAAACGGGTAGGGATTTATTTCTATGCTTGTGGGACACTGCAAGCTACAAGAAACTTTCAAATGTTTAAACAAAAGTTCCATTTTCACTAGAGGGAGCATTTTGAACCCCCGAACTACACATTTTCATGCATTGTAGGGTGGGTAAGACCGAAGTCTACGAACTTCTTGACATGATTCAGTCAGTCTGCTTGCTATGTGCAGGGAATTTCGTAAAGGTGACTCACTCCTGTCTACTTCATTAGGAATATCTTGTACACTTGTGATTGTATACTTACGAGATAAACATTTCTCTACCAAACTCAAATGTTTTCTGAGAACTGCAGTTACAATGCATCACCGTGCCTGTGATCTGCCTGCTCGAGTCTCCTCTGCTGCAGTGGAAGGAGGACCCAGCAACAAAGAAGCCTGATGTCCTTTGGTTCTTCTTTGATAGCAAGTTCATGTTTTGAGTTCTACTGCCAAAACCAAACTATTGGAAACTGTCCTTTCTTCTGTACCACTGTAAGAACAAGTCATACAATTAAAATACGTTGAAAACACAAAATCATAATTATCATTTAGCAAACTATTCGTTCCATTAGATAATAGCAAGAACAACAACAGATGTTTCTGAAGTGTACAGCCTAACAATAACAACATGATCTGACAATCCGGAATCATCTCACAGCACTACCTGCCAAACTGGAGGAGCCTTTTGCAGTAAGACTTTAAGCCGTTAATTTTGCAGTTCCCTGGCTCACCTTCCAGCCAAGGAAGTATGTTTTCTTTATAAGCTGACTGTTTTTCCACAGACCTGTGTGACAGAAGCTTACAGGTTAAAGTTCAGTGTCCAATTGTGTAAATTGTCTGAGCTGACAGCCGTGACCAGGTCAAGCATGCAAAGTTAGAGGTCGTCTTTCCAGAGCAGGGCAGCGCCACGTTGCCCAGATAAGGACAGAAAGTATTTTTAACAATATAAATGTTAAAAATAAACATTTAAATGTATTTAAAAGTTCATCATCTTCTGTAGAACTTCAAGCACCTAAACTTACAAGTATTAAAACTTCATTACAACTTCATCCACTCTTTTTTATTTCCTAACATCCCAAGGAATTCCTATTTGTGGATGTAGGGAAGAATCTTACCAATGTAGGCTCAGAATGAAGGCCACGGAAAGGACACCTGAGCCATGTATCAGTCAGCAGGACCCGATCCCTAATTAAAACTTCATGTGCTGATGATAGCTATGAAGATTGCCTTTCTTCAGTGTTTCACATATTAGTTTTTTATCACTTAAGACACACAATTAGTCTTGTGGGATGGAAATTATATAAAATGCATTATTGCTGGCTACATTGTCACATCCAAGACTCATTAACTAATACTTGATCTTTTTTGTTCCTTATTTCAATAAGTTATATTTTAAAAATAATGCAGATTCTCCTTTACTAATTTATCCATAACATTTACTGCTAGGGTAAGCAAAGCAAACTCCATTCTAACAATGGACTGGGGCAAAGGTATCCTTTCTGCAGTGACTTCAAACAGCAGGAGGTTTCACATAACTTCTTAATAAACACCATCAAAACACCTTTTAGCTAGAGGAATGTATTGCCAAGTATTTCGTTCATCCATGTGTTCAATGTATGCAATGCAGGTGTCTTACTTTTACGTGTACAAGTTCTCTATCTTCTTCACGATACTTCAAAGACCACACAACAAAATAATCACACTTACAGTCCACACAATAGACTTACCAGCATGCCAGTATACAATGCTGGAAAAAGTGATCAAAGGACATTATAAAAAAAATGATTAGGTAGGTTGGCATTGCTTTCAGACTTCAAATAATAGTAATCATTATTTTTTTAAACATCTACTCTGGATTATCTTGGATATCTGTTACATAACGACTGCGCTACTCCCACAGCAATTTCAGCAGCGTAGTTCTGACTGTACACACATCTTTCATAACCTTGTTGGTGGTTTTAATCTACCTCAAACAATTATCGTTCTAATAGATATTTCTTACAAACAACAGAAAACATTGTAGTAATTATGCAATAATGTTTTTCTACATTACTATAAAAATACCAAAGTAAATCAAAGCTGCTGGTTTTTTTCCTTGATCTTAAACAAGCGCACAACGTTCTCCGGAATGTAAAAAACCACTACCTACCTGTTAAAAAAACATAGGTTAGCCAATGTTAATCTCTGCTGGCTACTGGAACAATACTTGCTGGATCGGGACAAAAATTCAATGCACAAGGAGGTGACAGATGGAGGCAGACAGACTGAAGGGTGTAATGAAACACAGGGACAGTTTTCATTAACACACTAAGTATGACTCATAGCACACCAGTAGCTTAAAATATTAAACTTCCACAGACATCAAAGCCAAAGGGTTTTAATGAGGGATGCAGAAGACACCTAGGAGGGATTTTTTTCAGAAATTTATGCAACAGGTTTTCAGGAACAATGGGCAATTGGAAACAGAGCATAAAAGTGCTTACTTGGAAATCTAAAATGGGGAGTGTAGAGGCTGACCTGATGGGATGATCAGACCAGGAGATAACTTACGTAACGTCTTGATTTGAGTAAGAGGGATGGGGTAACAGCAGGCTTTGGCAGCGATGTGCAAGTGAAGAGAGCAGTTTTACATCTAATGTAACAGAGATGGCAGAGCTAGTGCAGTAACGCAAAGGAGGAGGCAACAAGTCAAAGCAAGAGACTAACGAACAACCTACTCTGCAACTTTCTGAATGGCTGTGAGATGTAAATTGTCTAGCTGTCAAGGACAGAAAAAGAGATGACACCACAATTCAGATGAGTATGATGAGGCTGGATTAGACTCTAAATTGCATGACCAGGTAGGAAAAACAGTGAGAGATGCTGTAGAAGAACAAAGATAGGAACGGAGCCAACACAGGAGGCTTTAAGGACATCCAAGCTGCTGACTAAGCACAGTCTTACCAGCAAGCAGGATAGCAGAAGCAAACTACGATAGTTACAGAGATGGGGGCACTCAGTTGTGTTGAGGTTGCAGCAACAGCTCTTCATCCATGAGGTGTCAGAGATGCAGACTAAGCTTTTTAGCAAGAGGCTGCTTCTATTCTCACCCTTGTGCAAAAGGCACATCAGAAACCGAAGCCTCTTTCTTAATGTGATTGGTAGTGCAAGTAAATCCCAACCATTCTTACCCATGCAACTGTTAGGGAGAAGACAGGTGGGATTTTTTGGAAGGAATTAACTATCCACCTGTGAAACAATGGTTAGATGGAACAGAAACACACAGACTAGCAAAGCACACAAAACCCCGCTTGGAAACCCCATCAAAATATGCTCTAACTCGTACTTTTCTGTGTTGTCACCTGAAATACCTGAAATCCTCCAAGGATCAGTAGGAGGAAAAAGTAAGAGGGCATTTAGCTTTAGGATGCAGTAAACTAGATTTTTTTATAGCTTTTACCACCTTTTTTTTTATTTTTGGCATCTATAGGATTGTCGTACAAGTAATAATGAATCTCAAGAAGTGGCATGGGCAGGGCATGCCAGAATGCTTTTAAGCAGAGGGTAAAACTTAAGAGAACCATTCCATCGATTCCGTTTTCCATAAGGCTTCATCCAATTTTGATGGACATATACCCATGAATATCCCCATGGGCTGTAATTTCAACTCTGAGGTTTTGCAAGCTTTGTCTTGTGTGGTGTATGATATCATAAACATCCTGAATATAATTACAACTGCAATTTTGTGGGCTATATTTTCCCTCTTGGTAGCCCAAAGCCAATGTTTCCAAAAACTTTTCAGCACGCTTATTTGATTTGAACTTTTTATTATTATTACAAATGTATATTATTTTATTAAAAAAATTCACACTGAAGTAAAGTCAATTCCATTTCATTACAACCAAGAATATAAAATAAATGCAAAGAACTCATAGTTTAGTTTTAACAGTCATTTCAAGAGTGACATCAGGACAACTTAAAAGCAGTAAACTCTCAACTCTAGAATGAGAAACAAGTATTTTGCTTTGTGGTTTTGCTAGCCCACTGGCACAGGCACTGCCGAACGTGGCCACCACAGATCTAGAGCGGCAAAGTTTTGTGGCAGCATGAGGCGCATACACAACAATTTCTAATGAAAACTACAAAAATGAAAGATGCGTGCACGAAATTATTCGAAAAAAATAATAACTGAATAGAGACAGGCACACTTCCACAAATAGTAAACATGGGAAAATACAACTAGAACAATTTGAAAAGTTACTACCTTACATATATAAAAAGTTCTTTAAATTGCTGTTAAAAAGGACATGTTCTGTCCAGATTTTGTGTAATACTTTTTAGTGTCTACACAAGACAAATTTTTAAAAAAATTAAATAGTATTAATTTACTACTAAATATTTAGGAGATAACAGTGCATTAAGGACTTTTTTTTTTTTCATATAGTAATACACATCGCTCCTGTCTGGCGACATTTTTAGAAGATTACGTATGGCCTTATGTACAATACATTTATTTAATCCTAAAGCGATTCTTTGCTTAATGGTGTTAAAGTACCATTCCTGAAGATTATGAAGGGGAACTAAGCTTATTATGTTTATATAAAATATTATACATATTTGAACACTTCTAGCTTCCCGCCACCCCTCCCGCTACGAATGCTCTTCCCTCCCCCTCCCCAGATACAGTGTCACAGATACAGTGCAGGACTCGCAGCTTTCCCTACGTTTTTCCTTCATTGTGCAGTTTGTGCTACATAAACGTCATCAACGCGGAGCGGGATGCTCAGCCCGTTCATCCCCCACGTGTTTGTTTCCTCTAAGCCACGGCAGGAAAAGCTGCACTCAGCAGCCCGCTCTCCCAAATGAGCAGGATGGAGAAGACAGCTCTGCTGGTGTCACTGTCTCTCTCGGTACCAGCATGAAACAATTTGGAGAGGATGTAGAGCTTATGGGCGGAGACAGAGATATGAGTACTAATGAAACTGCGCAGCCAATAAATTAACATAAAAATGACATGGTCCTGGCTTCCCATGACACGCTGCACGATTCAATTCTGAAAGCACAGTGTTTTTACCTCACGGGATGACCCCTGGAAAGCAAGGCTTCTTCTGCTATGACTGCCACCCACCCCAGCGACTCGCGTCAAGCTCCCAAGAAAAGGCAAATCGTTTTGCCACCAAGAAGGAACTGGAAGAGCATGCACAGCCCACATTTTGCAGCAAACCCTTTTGCTTTCATTTGCTCTCCCCTCCTGGTTATGAGTTTGAAGGCAACAGAGGAAATGAGCTCAGCTTTGCGTGCGTACACAAAAACTAGAGAGGAGCGGTGCGCGGTTGTCTATCAGACCTACCCAAGGCAGAAAGGCCAGTTCAGCTTAGAGAGAGGTTGTGGCAGTTGCTCTAGAAGCTGGAAGCTCACTCAATTAAAGCACCTTACATTGCTGTGAAGTTTCACGCTCTACATACAGATTAATCTCCACCACGATTTTTGCCTTATTAGCACAAGATCCCACCTTAATCAAGCATACGGTAACAAGCTGCCCCACTACCTCCTGACGTTATATGAATTTTGATGATCAGCTGCAGGTCATGGCAGGTAGAAGAAATGCTGGATAACTATAATCGAAAAGACAAAAGGAATTTGAGAGAACAGAAGGGTAAAAAGAGCAGGAGGGGACAAAAATTACTCTGCCAAATGTTAGTTTCCAGAAATGTGACATTCAAGTCACAAAACCAGAAAACAAATGTTACTTTATGGTATTGGCCAAATATCCATTAGCTCAAAGGTATCTCACCCTAACATCAGTAAAAAGTGAGATACTCCACTTACGGAAAGAATGTAACCCCAGACTTGCTGAAATAAAATAAAGAACAATTAAAACCTGGTCTTTCGAACAGGCTACTAGGTTGTGTATAATATGGAGCATTTCAAGGGTTACACATTGAAAGTATCCTTCGGGAGATTATTTTTCCCGTAGAAATATTGTTTTCCTTCAAACGGCTTCATTTAATTTTCACTACCTTCTTACCATTTGATGACAACAGCAGGTTTTAGTTACTTTTCCAGAGAAGCTGGGTGTTGTCAAAACCACATGATGGTAGATACAGCGAAAGCAAGGCAACTGCTCACAAAAGGTATGAAAACAACATGTGTTTGCGGAGGAAGGAGGCACGAAACGTGACTGGGAGATCAAATCCAGTAGAAACATGTACGTGTCTGGCTGTGATGAAAAGTATTCTCCTCAGAGCAAACAGATTTACTCAACTTGCTAGGTCTGATCACAATTTCAGTGGGAATGTGTATGGGTATACACTATTTTTTTGTATGGACACAGGACGGAAGAGAACACGCTGCCGTACAAAGGTCTCTAACGTTAACCCTTCACATACAGCCTCTTCCCACTTCACCTCTCCTCTGGACGCCAGTTGCAGAAGCTCGCTGATCTTACATTGCTAGTAGCTTTCCGAATGCTTTTTTCCCCATCTTTTTCTGCAACAAGAGCCAGCCTTATTTCTGAAAGCTGAAGGAAAAATGAAGCTGTCCCAAATTACATGTTGTGTCTCTCCGAATAACTGTGGCTGCAGAAGTTGGACAATAATCCTCTGATTATGCTCCTGAACTCTTGCTTATTTACTGAGGATTTTCTGCCAGCTACCCATCCACTTACAGTCCTTAGGCACAATCAAAACATGTTTGCTCTAGGGAAAAAGAAACATTTCAGTGCAATCAAGCGCATCTGGTGTAACTAATCTGGGTTAATCACAGCAATGTGAGGGACACAGAATATGCATTATAAACATGAAAAAGGAACAATTTTCGACATGCCTTTCAAACTGCACAATAATTTCTCTTAAATATTAATTCTAACGTAAAATGATTAAATGCATTTGTTTTCGCAAGTCTTCGTGTTTCTGTCACCTTTGTATTTAGAAAACTGACTCAGGAATGTGACGGAAAGCTAAATCTATAGAACTCTCACGTACATTAATCACCTGCTTAACAGAAAAACAAGCCCATCATCCACATTCCTACTGAGACTTGAGGGCAGTAAATACATTTTCCTGACTATTTTGGTGTCCAGCCTGGGAAGACATTCCATTCTTCTGTTCCAACAGATCCTGAAAGCATCTCCTTTTCATATGACTGTCCCGGTTTCATTTAAAATAACTCTTAATTTAAAACTAGTCAGAGCATGATCACTGTGATTTCAAGAATTCAATGTGAATGAGTTAAGAAATATCAGCAATCTTCTGTTTGGCGTTCAGTCCAGTAGCATGAAGTATATTTGTCGCTGCAGAGACTTGGGTGGGTTTTTTTCTTTTTTCCTTTTTCTCTTTTAAAATTTTATTTATTTTTAATTTTTTTTAATCTTTAAGACCTTGCCTGAAAACTAGACTAATAAAAACAGAATAGTAAAATACTCTGGAACAGTAAAATTTTGCTGTTCTTGACATCCATGAGCAAAACAGTAATATCCTGTGAAAATAACATAGTGCTTTAAAAAGGTGCAATATACCTGTATAGCTAAACTGGTTTGCCTAGTATAAAACTAACTATATACAAGCTTGAAAGCCTGGGAGTTCAAGATTTTAAAACTTTAAAATCCCATCAAAGAGATTGAAAAGACAGATTTATGGCAATCACTACAGCATAAGGAAAGGTGCACCAGGAATCCTTCAAAATTCCAAAGGTTAAAGAAGTTAAGTGCTGGGTTCAGATCAGAAGGGTTCATTAGAGTAACCACAATGGAGCACATGCAAGGGCAGGAAGGAAGGAAAACTTCACGACAATCTCCTTTATGGCAATAAAGGGACAGGGGGGCGAGGTCGGGGAGGGAGGGAGGGAAGATTGGGAAGTCTTCAGTGAGTGAAGTTTTCCTTTTGTCATCGTGAATTTTAATTCTGCATCATAGTTTGTATTTTTGGTTCTTCTCATCGTTATGAACTTCATATTGCTGGAGTCTTCTGGCTTTTAGTCCATTCCTTTCTCAGTATAGCCTCTTAGCCCTCTCAGTACCTGTGAGACTGATGAGATTGGTGATACTGGGAGCTCTGCTGAGACGACGTGGAATAGCCCATTGTACTCTGGGACTGAGAAGATCCCTGAATGTTGCTTTGGTAACTCAGGCGTGAGCTGGAGTGCTGCAGAAAAAGAGAGTGGGATCAGGGGATGGAAAATCAGCCTGTTAGGATGATGCAGCTCAGGAAACTTGACCTCTCTGAAGCTCATGAAAACTGTGACTTTTGGAGAAGCTGATTGAACAGCATTACTCCTTAAGGTCCCATAAAACAAGTAATCGATCTGATCTGCAATCAGACCTAACACAGCACACAAAATACACAAGGTCACTGACAGACACTTAGAAGTACATCATGTCCACACCCAGTTTTTGAAGGAAAACTACACAAGAGAGCAGACTCCATTTCAAAATTCAGTTGTTTCTTAAATTTACATTAATTGTTATTTTAAATGCTATTAATGTAAAACCAAACTGCTAAGACCACAAACACTCTTTTCAAGATACGTAATATAAAATATTACAGAGAAACATGTTACTCCTTTCCTGAGAATAAAAACAACCACTACCTAAGAGTTACTCAATTTATCTCAAGAAAAAAAGGTCTATTAGGATAAAATGATGTCATTTTAAGTGAGTCTTTCAACCTGCTGTCCCATCTACTGGAAGCAAGGAAAACTGCTTAAAGATGGCTATATATATGTACAATAATCTAACATTACATTTCCTGAATTTCCCTCCCCGCACACTGTTTGGTATGTTAGCTCAGTGGACTCCAATCTCAGCAAGCCAAATTCATGGATCATTTCCAACCTCCAGCCTGCTGAATTTGCCTTTTATTACTGTATCAATTCCCTGTCCAGGATTAATAATGAGCTGCAAAATAATGCAAGCTGCAAAATAACTCTGCATGAAGAGCGGTGCTCAATGGATAAGAGATTTTCCAGCAAGGTAAACCCCACCCCAATCCACAAGAGAGGAAAGTCTACAAAGAAACCCACCAAAACTATTTGCAGTCAGCAAATAGCTTGTTTCCAACCACATTAAATGCAGGGTCAGAAAGCCATTCAAGAAGAGTTCTGTTCACTGTCTAGTTGATGGTTCTACTTGGCTGTGTCCACAGGGTGCCAGCAAGACTGCAGCCAACACCAGTTGCCTAGGAAAAGTGTTAAGAATCTACATTCTGATTAAATATCAGGATTATGAGTTACAGAAAGTCTCTGGAGAACTCTGTGTTCTGAATGGAAATCCCATGGAGGCAGTGGGTCTGTAAGAACAACGCATCCTCCACAGATCAATAATCTGCTCAGTGAAGGCAACAGTCCAGTCAGTGGTCTCATCTAACCACTGGATCTCAACCAAGAGAGCTGTGGAAGCCTCCTAACAACTTTTCAACTGGATGATGAAGAGCAGGAACGTAAAGCTCAAGCAGTGTAAAACACTTCTGCCCTTCATTTCCGTGTATATCTTTATACCTTTAATTTTACATGAATTGTAAAACTTACCCTTTCAAACGTGAAGCACAGTGAGGCTAAAGAAAGAGAGACAACCATCTAATCTTGCAGATCTCTCTATCTCAATATAATATCAATATAACTAATGGTTGTATGGAGTAACTTCACTTGTTCATAAGGGTCAGTTTGGGAGATAAGAGCTCAGCATAACGCTTTGGAAGAGATGTCCCCCAGTGGCAAGTATGCTGTTAATAACCAAATTATGCTTGGCCTGCATGGTTAGATTGTTAACCGTGTCTGAAACATTTGAAAGTTGTCTCAAAATTCTGAAAGCTGTTTGCAACTTCTAACAGAAAAGAAAAAGAATTGTGATAAATGCTATGACTTCATAGGAATTCGTTCTGGATGAAACGCATCAGCTCATCATGTTAAACAAAACACCCAAGGTTGCATAGGGAATGCTCAGTAAAATTCATTAAGGAATTCACACTGTCATTTGTAGAAGCAACATACGTTGAGGTTGATGAACTACAAAAAAATTTCAATGGAGACTTTATATCACAAGCTAAATGAAACTCAAAGCAAAAGGAAACTTCTTCCTACTTCTGAATAAGATAAAATGGAGTAAAATTAATGCCATAAGACTACAAGAATGCATTAACTTGCCCATGCTTATTTTTATTCCACAGAAGAGAATTTGTTTTTAACAAAGTCAGACTTGGACAAATTGCAGACATTCCTTTCTGGAACAGAAGACAGTCAACTAGAATTTAAGGGCAGATAGCCAAACAAAAGTGTAAAAATGGATAATCAGACCATAGAATTTAGTGAGTGATGTAAAGGAAACATACAGATCATCATTTTCATGCCTATGCTGTTAAAATTTAGAAGGAAAGAGTCCTGAGGGGGGGAAAAAAAAAAAATTCTATCTGAAAAAAGAAAAACGATATTTAGACTGCTAGCAATTCATAAGGGGGAAGTTTGCCAACAATTCAGAGAGCTTATAAGGATCCTATAATGGATATTATCAAATGCAGCACACCAGTCCTCAAAATACAGACCAAAGCAGGCCAGCCATAAATACTGTGTTGTCAGACAGCTGTAGTAATCTGTCCAGACCTCAAGCCTGTCTGGAACTTTTCAAAAAAGAAACTTAGTTGTCTTTACCCTTAAATTGCCCTGAATGCCTTCATGATCATTTGTAATTAAAAGAGTAAAACAGAAATGGGAGAAAAATGTCTGGCAACGAAAAATCAATTGTCTGTAGAGAAGGTCTGGAGGGCTGAGTCAAGGCAACTCCAGAGCTGGGTTTTTTTAAAACTACATATTTTAAGTTTAAAGCAGCCTGAAAAGACCCTCCTCCAAAGTGGGATCTTCTTGAAGGTTAGTAGCAGACAGAATCCCTTAGATCTTTTAAAATTTACCTCTCTCTTATCCTGCTCTCAACTCATTAGTGTCCCAGCAAGTATAAACTCACAAGTACTGAAGATCCTCCTCCTAAGTTCAATGCTTTCTGTGTTTTGTGTAAGCCACCTTTTCGGTGGGAAATCTAATGCAAGTAAGCAAAGACAAGTACATAAATCCAAAAATAATTCAGTGATACTACTTTTATGAATGCTACTGTACTGGAAAATGTGAAATCTATTCAACTTTGGTCACATGAGGAACAATGTGTATCTTTGTGCCTTACTTCAGCATGAATCATACTGATGAACCAAAAATTCATTCCTGTGCTAACATGCATTTTTGTCTTTGTCCTGGTTTGTGTTAGAACAGAACAATTCTGTTCAGTGATTTTTACTTTTCAGCTAGGTTCTTCTAATTAACTTCATTTTCTGAAGTTAGCAGCCTGTTTTCGCAGGCAGTGCCTGCTTCTAGCAGTGATAACGCTCCATGTTTAGAGTTAGTACCAGGGACTGGTGTGCAGACCAAGGCCACTGCTAGATCCTGTGTACCTCGTTAGGGGGTGCAGAAAGTAAAAGCCACACCTGCAGGGAGGAGAGGACGGATGGGTGCCCTTAAACCGACCCATGGGGTATTCCATCCTACAGACGCCATATTCGGCTGCTGGGGGCCCTTTCTGGGTTGCTCTCAGCTCGGGGGCTCTTGCTCTGGGCCCTTGCTCGGATTCTTCCTCATTCCTTCAACAGCTGGAATCCAAGGAGGACTCTGTTCGTTCTGCCTTCGATCCTGATCAGAGCGTTCCTGAATCCAGTACCAGAATCCAGCTCCTGAACATGGTTCCCTCTGCTGCCGGGCCCTGTCTGGGGCTTTCCCAGTGCCTGCTCTACAGCATCAGTGGTGACGGTGATGTACTTGCCATTGGGGAGGTGTTTGGGCTCGATACTGGTCTTGTATATATTTGTAAATATTCCATTTTATTCTTATTCTTATTATTTCTCCATTTTCATTGAACCTTTTCTAGTTTCCTTTTCTAATCTGTAAGTCTCTCTCCCTTATTTCTTTTCTCTTCCCTTGAGGAGGGAGAGGGGGTTAACAGAGAGCGTCTATTATAGGTAGTGGGGCTGCCCTGACCCTAAACCGTGAGAGTCTTAACATTAGAAGTAGAGTTAGCAAGATACTAGAATAAAGTACAGAACCGCTCCATACATGTGGTGATATGAGGCAAAATGAAGCATGAATCAAGTGAGAGCGCCTGGATCTTCTCAGATTTGCCTCTCACATCAGATTTAATATTGCCAAGAGCTGAGTATCCCGAACTTGATTTAACACAGCATTTATATGCATGAAATAGTTTCACTGGCTTCAGTAAGATTATTCTCAAACATAAAGTTAAGCATATATTTGTTTTTCTGGAGTGGACTAGTCACGAACATGTTACAGAGTACAGCAGATGCAACTTGTAGTGGTATTCTATGAAAAATTACTAACCGCAGAACAAACCCTTTTTACTTTAAACCTTTAAACTCACATTTTTATCTAACAGATCATAGCACGCCTGCTCAAGTTACTTGAGAAATGTATTAAAACACGATCTGTTCTTGCAGTGGTTAGAGGGGGGAAACAACATTTCGGCTCAGAAGCAGCAAAAATTAAAGAGGTACCTGATAATCTGAAGGCATGACAGGCCCGCCTGAGTTAGCGCCTGAAGGCCCTATGCGTGGTTTCTTGTTCGGAGGCACCTGGTTGAGGCTGGAGTCCTGGCTGTGCTGGAGTCCTGCGCCCGCGCCCGTTCCTCCCGCACCAGCACCCCCGGCCGTCCCGTTGGTCTGGGCACTGTTCTGCTGCTGCGGCTGCGGCTGCTGCGGCGCTGCCTGCGGCTGCTGCTGAGGTGCTGTTTGCTGCTGATGTTGATTCTGCTGCTGTTGATTCTAGGGGAAGAAACAACACAGCATGCTCACTTGCTCTGGAGCTGCTTTGTGAGCTCTATGAGCTGTCAAGCCTAGCACCACTGTGCCTGTGGAGAAGGGGACAGGTCCACCTGCTTGATGGGAACACAGAGCAAGGCTGCATGTCAGGAGAAATCTGTTCTTCGTAGACCCCTGCACCATTTGCAGTTGTTTTTGTTTCTTAACAAAGCAAGCTAGACTAAAATTGGAAGGACAGTCGAACACTTCCTACAGCTAGCCAAGCGCTCAGAGAAAAGGATGGAAGGAACCATTTATAAAACCTAATGAACCGAATCAAAAAAACCCCAAAATTTCACTAGTGCTCGGTGGCAGATGTGGTGAACCAAAGTAAATTAAGTGCTTCTACACCCATGTTCATTCAGAATCAAAACCACTTTTAACTTTCACAAATGACATGTTACAATAACCCAAAGGAGGTTGGTAACATTACTGACAGAAAGATAAGCAAACTGAGGCCAGAGAAAAATTATAATTTCTTCCAGGTTGCAAGGAAATTCTGTGATAGAACCAGAAACACATTTCATTACTGTTTTATTCTCCTATACTTTTGAGTACCTTGTTAAAAGCAGCATACTGAGAATACAGTCCACCATAGTGCAACAGGTATAAGGTCAGAAAATCTTACTGAAACAGCAGCAAAGTAGAAAATAGGCCAGAGACAAATAGTTGAAGACAAAAGAGGAGGAAACAGTTGAAGGAAGAATCTGGCATGGGAAAGAGAAGACTAGCAAAGGAAGAGAAGTCAAACAACTAAGATGAGACTGGGACCCAGTAGGAAGAGAGACACAGAGAAGAGTGCCATGATCGGGAAAAAAAAAGTTCAGAAGGGGAACACAGGAGCAAAAGACATTGTACTCTTCTGGCTTCAGAGGACTACAGACTACAAATAGCATTAGGAAACTGGAGGGAAGGTTAGATAACCAGCAGAGTGCAGCTCTGCTCACCATGGTTAGTTACAAGGAAAGACCACCCATTTGTGTGCTTTCGGGCACCAGAGGTGGCTACTCCATCAGAGAAATAAAACACATAAGAGAATTGCAAAGAAAAGCAATTTCGCTCCAAATGTGAGCTATGTCACTTTCTCATTGGGCAGAAAACTGCAATTGTCATGGTTTGAATTAAAAAGCCTTACTGCCCTCCCTCCCAATATAGTGTATGGAGCACTTTAGAATAGTCTTTTTCTTTTTTTTTCTAGAATATCTGCTTATATAATTATTAAAGCTTTAGTATGGCAGACTTTTATAAAAGCCTCACTTTATCAGTTTCTCAGAAATCATAACTAGTTGTCACTAACAGAAAATTTTTGTTGCACCCAATCACCAAAAGGCATTTAGTTACCTCAGATAAATGACATAAAAGATCTGTATCTATGTCATTCACCATCACGGTCTCCCAAGATACACTCAGATGACATTTGTAATGATGTGTTCATTTAAGATTACAAAGAAGACTTGAGAGGTCTTCAAGGACTTAAGAGGCGGCTTGTACTTTCATTTTACACTTAGCAAAACCAGTAACGCATCCTCCTGCCCATAGTCCTCAAAGCCCATCTCTGTCACATTCTCTTTCCTGGGAGAATGCCAATAAATTTAAAAGTTAACCAAGCTAGCTTGTAGAAACAAAAAAAAAAAGTTAAGAAGCAATTTATCTTTTCATAAGGGTTTGAGCTTCTCTTATACAAACAAATGCCAATAACTAGGGCAGTATTTGTGCTAGAATTCCAAAATTTGTGTTTTCATAGGGGTGTCTGGGTGCAAGCAAGCTGGTTTCTTCCATGACAGCTGAAAAACTGCAGTGCTGTCATGTGTAAACAAGTGTTGCACGAGCTCTCACCATTAAAGGCAACAGTTTGCCATACGTGCCATGTTTTGCGCTTTGGATATCAGAACAAAATTTACCTGACTAGTCTGAGCTTGCTCTTCTGTGCAGCTACTACTGCTACTGCCTGGGTAGAGATCAAAGTCTACTCTGTCAGATTCTGGCTGGGGTCTAATTGCACCACATTAGCGCTCCAAAAAACCCCAGTGTCCTCAGGTCAGTCTAGCTCACAGTGATTCCTAAATGAATAAACTTGTAAAAGGTCTACAGTTAGCAACCTATGACCACATGTCATTTCTCATGCACAGATTATCAAAATGAAAGGTCAGTCTTACCTAGAAACAAACCCGGCAGAAACTTGCCTAACAGAATTTGAATCAGAAAACAATCTTTTCACTTTGTTTTACAAACACTCATTTTAGCATTGCTGGCTAACAATTTACCATTTCAAAGAACTGGATGCTTATGTTAAAGGTTCTTAATTCAGATGCAAGTTCCAAATCAAAAAAAAAAGATAGAGAACTCCTCTAGGCTTCCGAAGGACTATACAGGTATTTACAGTTTTAAAAACAAAACCAGAAACTAACACTATTTAAAATAAATAAATAATAATTATTTCCTTTCATTTGCAACAACATCATAAAACAAAACATGGCACAGAAACAACTTTCAGAATATCCTTTACCATCACATTTTCTACATCGCTGGGAACACATTCCATGAGTAATGCACGACTTATATTACCTAAATGGTCTGAAAAAAGTTTAATTTGGAGCGTGCATAAATACGTGACTGTCCCCAACAATGTCAAAGACATTTATATAATGGCTGTTTTGAATATAAACATGCCATTGTTTCCCCCCTCAGCACTCTCAGGAAAAAGACAGAAATTTACTTTTAAATATACTGACTTAACAAAAGCCAGAGTTATTTTAATTTACAAGGTTTAATCTTGTTTTTGAAGCTGTGAGAGTAGAAGCAAAGCTGGTAACTAAATTACAATCAAATTAGTATCATGGCTTTTGTTGTATTTTTGCTTAGGTGTCTGTCTCCTCTTTTTGAAATAACTATCTGGACACGAAAATCCAGTATGTTACCACTTGTTCCCAGTAAAGAACAATGTACAATATCTGTTCTGAAACAACATTTTCTGTCTGAAATGTATTGTGATAGGCATACTTTTAAACTCTGCTAGTTTCTCATGTTACGCACAAAATCTGAAAGCAGAAGATGCATGTAGTAAAATGGTTTCTCAAAAATATTAACAGTCCTTCTCATGTAGTCCTCAGATAATTACAGTTTAAGGCTATTTTCTTCCCATTTTGCTAGCTATACGTTACTGCTGGCATCTCTCTGTACACTTCTAAGTGAAAATAGCAAGCTGTTTCATACACTATAGCACCATTGTCCAGCCTTCACAGCACGATGGGACAATCCCTGTGATCACGTAGCACAGCCAAGCTGCACACACAAAGCAGATCAGATTATGTTGCAAACACACCAAAATTGACTATGCACACAAACAAGTTTTTGCCCATGCCTATAGGGCTATGGGAAAGAGTATTCAGAGCAGACTGTTGCTACCAGAACAATTCATGATCCTTATTACTCCTTTGTCTGAGAGCCCTTAAAACATGATCAGGAAACTGTGTGTCGATGGATGAAATGTTCTGATGTAGTGCCAGAAGCAGGCTGCCACTATTTATTTCAGACCCTGACAACCATCTATTTTCAAATGGCTGGATGTATGCCAGTCATACAATGGAAATGCTATTCTCTTCATGTGATCACAATGTATTTTCATCATGCGATGCAGGAGGAGGTAGCGAGGTCCTCTTGGAGTGATAGTAGCTGCTTTCAGCTACTGCTGAAAGAATAACCCATCCAGCTCATGCCCCACAGATCAGGGCAAACCGTGCTGATGATACTGCCTGAGACACCCCAAAGTCATCTGATACCTTGCATCTGTCTAGGAAGCAGTTTTAAGACAGCCTTGGTTAGAAAACATTTTTGGTTAACTCTTCAAGTTTCCTTTGTTTTCATTTGGTAGCACCGTAACTCTTTCCTGTTGCGTACTTAAGAGAAAAGGAGTTTATTATACCTTATCCCCTTTCTCTTCAGGTTCATCTTCATTGAGGAATTCTCTTTTAGGATATGGAATCTGACAGCCAGCAAATACACTGAAACACAGGAAAAAGTAAACACTCCACAAACATGTACATATGACAAAATGTACTTGATGCTCTATTAAAAACAAATGAATATAACACAATTTAATTTCTTATATTTCACGAGTCCTGTTTCCATAAGTGAGTAGCAGTGTGAGCATCCAAGACAGCAGCAGATATCAGCAGCTAGGTGCTGATCATTATGCCAGATCTCTTCACTGTTGGCATAAAGCCAACATTTGGAAATCATGGCATGGCTGAACACGCTCAAATGCCAGAACGACCACTTGTTGATCCAGGTGGCAAACTGAACAAACACAGTATCAGAGGTTCCACAGCACCCAGTTAGAACATGCATGGCTCACTAAATAAAGGGCCCGATCCAAAGAGTATTAATGCCTTACGAGCCTGCCTTGGTTCACAGCGAGCTTAAATATATTTCCTAATCACAACTGCAGAGTTCCTTTCAATTAGCTTCTCAGGTCTTGTTTAGAGAAAAGAAGATAGCTTTTAAATTCAGCTGGTCAATGGGATTTAGAATATTCCTTAATACTCATGGCAGAGACTTTATTATAATGTTATCCTGTAATCCATAGAGAGCTATAGCTGTACATAGGATAGTATAACATAAGCACTAATAAGAAAATTAGTGTTAGATCTTAACCAGTATCACTTTCTTAGATTTCTGTGCCAGCATTCAGAATACAATCAACACGACATGACTTTTTTAAAGCGTGTAAACAGTTCCTAATCTAGCTGCTATGTAGTGTTTGGCTTATCCAAACAGAGAGAGAAAAAGAAAGAAAAAAAACCCCAAAACAACTAGTCTCAACTAGGCTTCTTCCGCACTTCAGTGGCTGTTCCCTCCTTTTAGTGCTGCCTGCTACCTGAGGAAGCAGTGAAAGTAGAGGTGGAAGTCTCCCACCATCCAGCTGCTCCAGATCATAATCATATGAACCACCATGCTTCTGAAAACTGGGAAGAAAAACTGGAAGAGGAAAGTCTGCTAGTAGGAATTGAATTTGAATTTTTTATGACACTAAAATATACAGAGATAAAAAAAATCTGTACTCTGAAGGCTTCTGAACAAGGGCCTGTGGGATTTTAGGCAGCCATTGATCTCTTCACTTTTCTCTTTTCACACTGTTACCCGCTGTGCAAGGGGCTGTAGTTCAGAGAACTGTCCTAGTCCCAGGGACAGGCACAGTGAAACCAAGCAATGGGAAACAGGGCTCTGTGAGGCTGTGTAAGGCAGGATAGAACAGGGCACAGATTAATTCTCTAAATATTGCAATAACATTGTCACATTAGCTTTAGGAGTACATTCAGAATTACAGCACTAGTGTGGTACTGGTTTTTTATCCATGAACACGCGGTCCTGCTGTCAGTAGATACAGACACTTCAGTACTACACTAACACTTTCTACTGGGTATGCCTGAGCTGCTACTACTTGTGGGTATAGGTAGATATCTGAATTTTTCAGCTGTTCTCTCATTGCAGGGATTAGCATTTAGCAGAAAGAAGACACCCCTGATAGAGGGAATACATACTCTGATGTAGGCAGAGGATCCTCTTGAAAGTAGGGGTCCTGCAAAGCCTGCTCTGAGGTAATTCTCTTTGTAGGGTCCATAGTAAGAAGCTTCTGAAGCTGCAAAGCATAACATTAAACATAGCAAAAGGTTTATCAAATACCATTTTTCAAACTATGACTTATGTATCTTGGATTGTAGATTGTTAAATTACTTGTGGCTTGTCCAGACAAGCCTAAAGGTAGCATTGCTTGTTCAGTGAAGTTCCCAAGAACTAGAATGCACATCTAACAAAGTACTATGGCTGTGAACCGCTTCTCACTTAAGAAATACATTTAAGTGTATCAGGCAATATTAATTGCTAAGGCTGAAGCACTGTGCCAAAGTAACACTAAATCCAGCTATTATAGATTCATAAAGCATCTTTTCTAGATAACGGCCTTTTTTTGTGGCACGTGTATAGCTTTTATACTGTTCCGTACTGCTGACAAAAGTGGAAAAAAGTGCCAGAAGAGAATGAACACAACCAGCACACTCTGTATCACTTTCTGGACGGAAACAACAAATCTTAATTTCTTGCGCTGGCAGCATTCCACAGTCGGAGCACTCTGCCACTCGTGCAGCTCCCAGTTCCACTCTAACTGGTATTGAAATGAGGAAGATGAGGAGGAGAAGACCCTTCCTACTAATCTTTCTTCCTTGCTAGAAGGAAAGTAATAATAAACTTATTAACTAGAATGCTGTTGACTGCAGCAGGCTATAAAAGAGGATCACAATATTTTAGTAGTATAAACTAAGTATTACAGGGATAACATACCATTTTTAATAGTTACAGATTTATCACATTCTGATAAACTCACAGCAGGAAATTTGGTGCTCCAATTGTATTATACAGTAATATAATAATCACAGAGTACTTTCTTAATTCAAGTCTATGGTGAAAAAGTTCCTTCCTCATCTTAGCTCAAACTCTACCTTCAAGGCCTCCAACAAAAATTCCCTGGATATTCGGCAAAAGAATGTGATTTTTGCATGAGCGTTTGAGGCTTTGTTTCAATACATCAAAAACCTGATATGCAATTCTATATATATGGTAAACAGCCTCTATTCCCTTTCTCAATAGTTGTAGTTAACCCTACTTTGTAGATGAGATCTTACAAAATTCTCCGTACTTTTGCCACTTCCTTCCCACCTCTCCTTATTCCCATACTTTATGGGCCACGGACTTCAACAGGCCGACAACACAACAAAGAGCCATTTGGGCTGTCTCTTCACCTATCAGCTCATTTGCTCCTGAATTGATTCCTGCTGCTTGTCCAGAAATACACCTCAAGACAGTCCTACATCACACACACCCGCAGACTTTGCACAGCACACTTTATTTACTGTGGTTTGTGTTTTCAGATATACAGAAAATGTAGGTTAAGTGTTATCTTAAATTCAACTTCTAACATGCTCTTGGCTCCCTACATAGTTACCTCACACGATACAATATAGACAACAGTCTCAGTAATCAGTATCTTTATTTCAAATCACCACTTTTCCCTACATGCAAAATTTCTGTCACTTTAAGCAGCTTGCAACACCATTACAGGTAATTCAAATTTCTTCTCCCCAGTTCCTCCACAGTGACTGCGAAGACAAACATTCACGTTCTCTGTAAGGCCACTCCTGGCCTTTGGTAGCAGATGTCATCATTGACAGAAGTGTACAGGACATCTACCTCTGCCCTCTGGACTCCTTCCTCAGGACTGGTTGTTGCAGTATTACTCAAAAGACAGCTCCTCCAGTTGTCTGCCATATAGCACGATTACCACAAGCTGCGTCCAAACATGACCTGAATTCTTTGCTATTCAAAAGTAAGACTAATGTATCATAGCAGAAGATCTGAATATACCTTGGCTCTTTTAATGATCTGCTCATTCCCTTAGTAATCTCCCTCCACCCCTGACAATATAATCAGTTGGCCAGTTCTAGGTAATACCACATACAACATTACATCATGTGAGATATCCTGCCTGTCAGTTATGCTACTGTGAACCAATTTTCTTTGACAAAGTCTAGTTTTCTGTTGCTTCTAGGAAAGTAGGTGGACACAATTTGTTTTGGGGGTAGCAGCTGACAACACAGTATAGAAAGCCTGTGAAACTGGACTTCATCAACAGCCTCGTAATTCTCAGCAGCTCTCAAGATTACTCGCTGTCAAGGCTCTACTGGCCTGACACAACAGCTATAAATATTATGCTTGTAAGCTTTCCAGGACAGCAAGAACAGATGCTTCTTCCTGGATAGAAAACATTCTGCCCTTCATATCAACATTATCATTCAATGCCAATTAGCAGGGTGGCACAATATCCTATTTGTCCAGCCACTTGCTCTCTTCAAAGGTCACTTTGCAAGATGGAGGTTACCTTCAGAAAATAACAGAACTACCTCAGCTATCAACAAGGAGTTTTAGGGCATTTGCTTCAGAATACACATACCTCCAAGCTCATTAGCAGACAGATTTCTTATCCCTTGATTTGGGAGAGATATGCCGCTTTTAGGATCTTTCAAAAGATAAGGTGGGTACTGAGCCTCTTTGCTGTAGCACAGCTGTGGCAATTTGGTTACATGGACCTCCTCGTTGCAGCAATGAGGTATCAAGATTTTCCATGTTCCTTGGCATTCCTACACAGCGCTCTGGGAGTCTGATCTATTTGAGATCAGCCTCTATCTCTGTAGAGTCTCTGTTATTCATCCCTGATTATGAACAGTGAGAAAAATTTGACTAAGAGAATCCACCTTGCTAAGCAAACTGAGTCTTCTTCATCATATTCAGAAAGGGCCCTTAAACTTTGGAAAATCTCAGTTCTCATTCTCACAACTATATAGAATACATAGGTAGACACCTACATATTTGTTCAGTCACCTTACAATAACCTTGTCTCGCTACTCCATTATGAGAAGTTCCTTTATTTATATATAAATAAAAATATATAATATGACATGGTGTGGCCAAAATATGGTTAGTTTAGTGTTCTTTAGAGAAGACTGGAAAAGCAGTTTACCCACCCAAGATGACTCTCCACTTAGTGTTTATAGTCTTGATGAATTAGCCATATGAGCTGACAGCAACTCATTTGCTGCTTTGTCTTTCTACCAGGCTTTCTGGTGCCTTCCACCTTTAGTAGGAAAACCTGGGGAAAGCCAGGTGCCAACTAATGATCTCTCTTAAAATTGTGACCTTTTCAGTTAGATTCTTCCTCCAGATGACTCCAATGTGTGCCCAGTAAGTTGAGTTTAAGAATTCTTAATTATTTTTTTCTTGAAGTCTCACACTACTTACATGAATGCTTCCCTACCGCTCACTTGGGATCAACTTACTCTGTTTCCACTGCTATTTGTGTCATCATCCAGCAGCTACAAACAAGTCAAAGAGCAAATCTTTCCCAGGACCTGGAGAAGAGACTACTATGCTGAATCTGTAACTAGTGATGAAAACAGATCACAAAACTCAAGCTCCAGCACCAGCCTCACTACAGAGACTCCCAGTTCACAGCACTAGTAAAGTGACTTTGAACTTAATTCCTAAATTTAGACAGCAGTATGTCATCACAGAGGCATCCAGAAATGATGCTGTATTAGAATAACTCTGCATTCAACTATAATGAACGACTCCACGAGGTGACCAGCAAATGCATGTTTAGGGATATTGTTTGGAATCACTCACAGAACAGAAGTGGACTATTAACAGAGAGAAGGGGAAAAAAAAAAAAAGAAAAATTACTACAGGAAATAATTACATTTCTCCTTTCCTCTTCCCTTTCTTCACAAAGCTCTTTAGCTCTTGGAAGCTCTTTAGCTCTCTGAGACAACACAGAATCAAGGCATATATAATACTTACTATACTACTTGCACAGCAGACCTAAGGGTAAGGCTGGGTATACATAGTTAACATCTGCAAGGCACTTGTAAGACCTTCAAATCTTCAAAACCAGCTGTTTAAGCACACTCTCAGCATGAATGCATATGAAGAAAACATCTCAAAAATGGTCTTTCTTTAATGTTGGTGTTCATTAAAATGAGATAGAAGAACAGACACAGATATTACCATTAGAAATGCATTTCATTCCTATCATCACAGTGATTTTCAGCTTGTACCTACCAAAAGAAAAACTTTGCTGTCAGGCTTGACTTTGTGTTTCTCCATGTATTTTATGAGGCTACTATTGGCATATCTGAAAAATACAGTTGAACAAAGACATTTCTGAAATAATACAGCATTAAGAATACGGAACTGTATCAAGTGGTCACAAAAACATTTACCAGTCCTTAATAAGTAAACTGTGAAAAGAACTACTATCAGAAAACACATCAGGTGTTTATCTGGCAGTTACACACATAGAGCATGCTTTTCACTAACAGGAGTAGTGTCAACTGTGTACAGATTATTTCCATGGAACATGCAACTTTTATAGTGTATGGATAAACTGTTGATATGAGCATATGACAGAGAAACTCAACTTGAAGTTTACGCTCTAGTTTTCTAAAGCAATTCTGCCACAGAAAGCTTACAATGTTAAGTTGTTTCCAGTTGCCATTTGGCAATTACCACTCGGTCTCCTTGGCCCCAACCTGCAGCAAACCATACAGTCCTTATAGCTTCCAAGCTCAAAAATGCCCCAAATATGTATGACCTTTGCCTTTCCTTAATCTGCAAATTCAGAGATTATCTATAGCCATTTTCAAAACAGAAACTTCATGCACAGATAAACTTCGTATCTTGTTAAAGCTAGTGTAATGAATACGTAGCAGAGCTGGAAACAGAATCCAAACCTCCAGAATCCATGTCCTCTGTCTTAAATTGGAGAGTGTGTTGATCCCTACACTCTCTGATCTGTTACCACCGCTTGACTAATTTAGCCAAAGCACCAGGGAACGTGGAACATGGAAAATTCTGAGTTCCCAGACAGGTTTTGCTTCACAACCTATTGAACACCTTGCCTTCCACAGAAATGTCTGTCCACTACTGTCTCCACATACCTGCTGGTCAAAAGGACCAAGGAGGTGCTTCTCTGTTCTTACACAAAATGAAGTTATCTTGAACAGCTAGCACAAGTGGTTTAAGCAAGCTCATTTGTCTCTGCCAGCCATAGATTAAAATGGCAGTTCTGATGATCCCTTCTAGAGAAATGAGGAGGCTACTCAGCTGATGCTTATAAAAGCAGCTGAGGGACAGAACACCATTCAAGCAAAACAGCTAATTCAAACAGGACAGTTGTCATAGCGTTAGAACTCAAATACTCCCAAATCTCCTCCCTGAGAAGTCAGAGGACAGGAGCCAGTTTCTGCCTACAAGCTACAGTCACAGAACTGTTGCTGCATTATCATCACTTACGTTGTTCTCCGGAAGTCTTTCTGAAGAGTTGGATATTCTGGCATCTTCCTTATATCTTCCCAATCTTTATCTTTATTGAGGGAGAGGGGAAAGGAGAAGCATTTACAGTTCTGAAAGTGTAGGTTAAGTAATACACAAGAAGAAATAACTCTTAACAGTTGTCTGATTTTGTTTCTTGCCCAGTGCTATTGTTCCATAATTGTCAGCATTTCAAATCCATCAAACTGACAGCTTCTTCGTATCTATACAAACAACTAGTCATAGATCCTTCAGAAAAAAAACCAAAACTATGAACTCAGTAGTGTTATGCCTGACGCTTTAATGAAAATAAATTACCTGCAGGGAATCCCATTACGCTGAAAATGCGATCTAGCTGATCGTGATGAAAAGGATTACTTGTTTTGATGTCCTCCTGACGGCAGTGAAATATAGGTTCCGAAGTCAATAGTTCAGCAAATATGCAGCCAATTGCCCAAATATCTAAGTATGAAAGAGAGATAATTCATGCAAATTTACTGTACTTCACACTATGGTTTTTTTTCTGTACAATTTCTCAACAACTTGTATAACCACAGTAAGACAAAATGCCTCACAGTATAACTACATACAGGACTTCAAAAACAGTACGTGAATATAATACATTAAAAGGGCAAAATCTGGAGATAGAGTTTTTTCAATCAGAATTAAAGTCTCCAAATTCTATTTCAGGTTGTGCACTGGTAGTCCAGCACTTAGTGTATTCACAGTTACGGCAGAAACCTATACAATACTTGCTGAAGACACAGCTTAAAGGGCATTCAACTGACCATCAAAATAAAGTCAGATATCTGCCATAAAGATACACTGAAATAAAAATTCTATCACATATTTCAGAACAATTCCAAACAGATAACTGATAATCAAATAAATACTAACAAGGAAAAGACTGATGACTCATATACTTAGCCAAATAGTGCAAGTTAGTTAAAATGGAGAAACAAGATCTTAATTTTAATCAAGAGTAGAAGAGTGATTACCAAGCTTAAAAAAAACCCACAAAAAAAACACCGAACAAAAAAAAAAACAACCACAAAACAACCCTACTTGGCACCTGACTCCCACTGGAATAATACTGCAACTGTCTTGTCTACATCTCATGTACATACAGAAAACAACAGCATGATACAGTGATTTTTTTTTAATGGAAGAGAGTAACAACCTCTATTTCATAAATTTCTCATTAATATGCTTTTCAAAATTAATCATTGTGGACAAGATCATCAGTTTAATTTACAGAAGACATTTCTAGATTACATATATTCATTCTAGTTGCTACTATCACCACCCATTTTAGTGTTTAGTATGATCAGGACGCTTTTATTATGCATTTTAAAATGGAAGTGTGAATTTGTCAGTGAGAAGATTACTAGCAGAAAAAAAATGCATTTGCAACACTAACGAATAAGTGTCTGGGATGAATAATCAGATGAATAATATCAGATGAATAATGAGCATAGATTGCTGAAGACAGGGTAACTTGCTCAATAGTTGAGGAACGGCTGTGATCTTAAGGGTTTTTTCCAACCTAAATGATTCTATGGTTCTGTAAACTAGATGACCCTGGGAAACCTTTTGGATTTGATCAAATTTAATAGCATAAATACACAAGACAATTTACCTTTAATTTATCAGTCTAAGACACAAATAATTACCTAACTGGAGTTTGAGATATTAAATTCAGACTGAAGAGAACACCCAAGAGAGGTCTCTTGTTTGCTGCAACTAATCTGAGACTCAAAACCCCACCTGCTGTCACTGGTGGTGTTTGGCCCAAGCTGCCTGTGAAAGACATGGTCTCCTGAAGAGATTTAAAAAGCACTGCTCTCTTTATGAAGGGAAGGAGAGAGCCATCACACTCTCTTTGCCAAAACAGGTCAGTCCCGTTTCCATCACATCACAGGTGTGGAGCTTAGGGTGTCCCAATTTATAAGCCTTTCTCCTTACATCCTTTACAGGAAAGTCTGACAACATTTCATTCAGATTTCACGGACTCAACAGGGCATAACTTGCTCTGTGCATTACATCACTTTCTCAGGGTTTTACCTTCCTTTGATTTTCTTATTAGCCCTATCTGCATGAAAACAAGATCTTTAGCTCTTGAGATTTTATCTGCTCAAGCAGCTAATGCAGCTTATTAATCACAATTCCTGCTTGGGTAGTAGACATAAATTATCTACTCCAGAATAGAAATTACTTATTATTTGAAAATAGCATCTTCATTTAACAGTATCTATTCACTCATTTTCATACCAGATAGCCATGAAAACCAAGCGGGCTGCAGCTCCTTTGAGCCTCTAGATAAAACATCTCCAATAGGATTTGGCTTTCTCCAGTGCTCACTCTCCATCACATAGTGAGGAAGAGGCCACGCCACTGCTCATTATGCTATTCATTACTGCTCCTTCCAGACTGGCCTCTTTTCTTTTCTCTTATTTTTTTGTCTTTTAAATAAAAATCTAGTATTCTTGTTGACAGAAAAGCTAAACTCTGCACTGGGAAATCTCCCTGATGTGACACAGCAACCTTTAAAGCTCTGTTCCTCCTTCGTGAACTGAGCTGTGTGAGAGCAGAGCCACTGTGGCAACGGCATTCCCACTTCTCGACTCTGTGGTTCATACAGAGAGCATATTTTAAATCCTTTGAGAATTCAGCAAGAAAGTCATTGTACCAACTGGAAGTTACATCTGAATAAACACTGGTAACTCCCAAGCTGGTGGTGTATTTTCTATGGAATGGCATTACTGGACAAGTCAAGCATAAGAATACTTTAGTTCTGATCAGTCATTATAGTCTCTAGTAGTTCATAGTGCTGGGGTGCTGCTCTTTAGGTCTCTTGCCAGGTACTCTTCAGCATCAAAGAACCAATATAAAGTAACTCAAAACACTTAATACAGAAAACCGGAAGCTTTATTTGAGTAAGTGAAGATTAAACAGCTGGAAAAGCCATGCCTCTCAAGCAGGTCAGGGTCTTCCCTTTGTAAATCGAACACATCCTTAGCACATACTGAAACCATTCTCATAGCTAATGATTTTCTGCCAAGTTTGGTTAGTCCTTTTTTATTTTTAATAACATTCATAATTTACAGTAATTATTTACCACATGTGGCATATTTCTATAAGAAATGCCTCGTTAAATTCTGGCATGTTTAAAAGCTTCATCAATACACACAGTTCTAATAGGTATTTATCTCCTACATTGTTCGTATTAGCCAACCAAATAAAAACTTCAGCTCTAACTATGGAAAAATGTGTCAATAATTAGCAATTTCCCTACCAAGTGTCATTTCATACGTTCTCAGTTTGCGGTCCCTAAAAAAAAGAGACTAATGGCCATTATATCTATTCCGAAGCTATTCCAAATAAGTTGTACTATTATACCCCTCAGAAGTGGGCATTTATAGAGGCATTTACAGGAGCGAAAACACATAAGCATTCTTTTTCAAGTACAGTGTATTATTAGTCTACTGCACATTATCTGCCTCTAGCACAAGAGGAAATTCTTATAATGTTGCCTAACATTTTCATTATAAATAAAATCAGTTTTTAAAAGCAACCGCCAAGAATAAGTGGCAAAAATTATTCAGCATTTGGCTCTCTGCTCCCCTCTCTACTAATGATCGAGAGGGTGAGTTGTCTCATTGCTATCGAGTCAAAGCTAAACTACAGACAGTATCCACTCAAACTTGTTATGTCCGAGACCCACCAAAAACTAGGACACATTAAGTCCTAAAAAGTTGCACTGAGTACTGTTATGTTTTCTCATCTGACATCCTGGGAGTAGCCTAATAAATTTACCAGAGTAACACAACCATTCCTGCAACGATGTTTCTGTTTCCTGCAGTCTCTTCTATTGTCATTAAGGTTCAGGAATGATGTGTGGTAAAAGGTTTTTACTATTTGTTGGGTTTTGCTTTGTCGTGGTTTGGTCTTTTTTTGGTTGGTTGGGTTTGTTTTTTTTTTGCTTTGCCCCCCAAGATTTCTAGACTCCCCACTTTCCCTAAATTTACACTGAACCTGAGTGTAAGCCGATTTTGCTCCCTGGCTCTGGAAGGAGGGGTGGGAGTGAAGGTCTTCATAGCATACTCCTTTCCTAAACTTCACCCCAAACAGTTTGCTCAGGTCCCATTTGGACCTATTCAGCAGTGAAATACCCTTCCAATATAACAACATTTCTCAAGTACTACATAATTTTATAAAAGGAAATAAATAAATGTCATGTGGTTGGTAAACAGACTTCCCATATATACACCACCGTGCATAGATTTAAATTTTAAAAAATATTTGTTTGGCTGTCCATGTCCCAGTTTTAAAGCCTGTGACTCAAATAGCTTTATAGGTCAGCTACTAAAGCTGAGAAAATCCTGCATGTCCTGCTCTACTCTAGTGCTGTAGCCAAGGAGCGAGTACAAAAGGATGCTGACATAGCTGTTTTAATGGTAGGGCTGATTAAGCAGATAAATGCTCAGGTACTCTTTCCTTTCTATGGCACAGTAATCTCATTTCTGTATTTGTTCCAATATTTAAGAAACATTAAGGATATTACAATCATTTAAGACAGTAAGATAACCTGAGTAACAGCCTTGATTCTCAAAATGAAAGGTCTTTTCCCATGCATATTAACTAAAATGTTTCACTGAACACAGGACAGAGTTCAACATGAAATAGTTCATTACTCTTAACTATATCCAGGAAAAGAAATGAATAAACAAGATCTTAGTCTCACATAATTCTTTAATAAAACTCTGTTGAAGAAAGTAAGTCGAGAATTGGAAAAGATCTATTGAGCTGTGATTGATTTGAGGAATTCACCTTTAGCGAGGTTTGGTTTAGTAACATCAATACTTCAACAAACCTGGTTTTTTTTTGCTGTTGTTTTGAACACAAAATCTAGACTTTAGGACATGTCCAAATGCTGGTAAAGGAAGCAAAGAGCAGAGTGACATCAGAATACAGCTTCTCTATGTCTACCAAGCACTAATGTAATGACCAGGGTAACCAAAAGCTAGTTAGCAAGGCCTTAGTTCAAACAAAGCAATCCAGGTTACCTATAGAAGCCAGAACCTCTATGTGATATCCACCAAAACTTTCAAATCAAGGCAAGGATGACAAATATGCCAACAGACTGAAAACTGGAAAGGGGGATGTGCAGGCAAATGTGTCTCATTTTTTCAAATAATTATCAGTTGGTCTAACGAAAAGCTGTAAGCTCTTTATAAAAAAATCTTGCATCTCTTATGCTGATCACAGCAGCATATTCTAAATTTATCTGGAATCTTTACACACAGTGAGCTAGGAGCGCAGAAATACCATTGAAATTTTACACTGGCTTTAAATACCTAGAACTAAGATTTAAGAGAATAATCTATCTGTAAAGGGGATTTCTTCTTTCTTTAGTCCAATAAAGTGAACAGGACATACCTGTTACGTATTTGTTGCTATCACATACGGACACAAGGCAAAGATCTTCCCATTCGTACATTAAGGTTTCAATTTTTACATGCTTCATTTAAACTTTAGTCAGTAAAGAGAAGATCAGGGAAGAAGTGGTTGCCAGACCTTTAAATTTGACACTTTCTATGGAGAACTAGAATGGTGTCAAACATTTACCTGCAATGGGCTTTGCAAGGGGAAGCAAAAAAGGGCATCAGTAGGCTAAGGGTCAGAAGCTTGTTATCACACATTGATAAGTTAGGCAACGTTTACCAATCTTTAACAAACAACATCTCAACGGAACTTGATTGAAGAACAGAAGTTTATACAGTAAAGCCACAAAGATGACTGTTATGCAGACAGAAAGAATTTCTCTCAGTAAGTTGAAGGATGCTCACAGCCAGCCAAACATATATCTAACAGCAATGTTTTACTTCAAGAGCACGTAATCTCCCATGTCATGATGTAGTCAAGATAATTCAAATTTTCAAAGGAAAAACCATATTAATTCAAATTAGTGATGAAATCTATTATAACAACTTTTTTTAACTCGTATGTCTCCACCCTAGTTTTTATAACTAAGCTGCCCACTTCTCATGTTTGTACTAAGAATGTAATTAATTTCAATTAATACAACCTTAAAAACTCTGAAGCATCCTGACTGAAATTCTGAATTCACTGAAATCAACTATAATTTGCTACAGGATTTCAGTGGGTCAGGACTTGTTCATTCTCTCTAAACAAGTTAATTTAGGTTGTCAAAATATTTATTCTCCCACTTAAATTTCTATTCCTCAGTAGATCATCATTAAATGAAGATACTGGAACATATGATTTCAGACCTCTGCTTTGCATTATGCACATTATCTAGCTTGCACCACTACACTTAAATTACTGTGGCAAGCTTGACAATACAGGTAAAACACATTTAATAGAGGAAGTGCCAATAGGACCAGAAGTCCCAAGTAGTCCTCTCATGCAGCAAAAACAAAATTGCAAAAAAAGTAATCCTGTTAAAAAACTTAAATCTTTACAGAACTTAACATCAAAAAATTTGGAAAGGCCAGGTTTATGGTCCTATATGCAACTTCGTTTGAACTCGGGCAGCTTATGTACTGAAGACGACAGAAATCCTCAAGGTGCGAAAAATGCGATTTTATCAATAACTGTACCACAGAGCACAAGAATTCAACTTTTACGAACACCTGTAGCTTGAGAATTAAATTTCTATCACTTTCATAAGGATTTTCAGTGCCTGTCTTCCCAAGCACTCCTCCCTTGTCCTCCTCAAATCCTGTATATCACAGTTTCATCAGCAATTCTTTAACTCCTCAGTCTAGTCTCCAAGATGACTACTCCAAAAACTACACATTAACTACAACAACTAGCACTACAGCAGGCTAACATGCTTGAGAGACGGAATAGAGCTATTGTCTTTCAGTTCTTCTAGAAACTGGAGTGGGCTTTAGCTTCAAGTGTTGTTGCTTCAGGGCAGGGAATTAGGCCACTGGGACAAGTGCTGAGTTCTGGCAAGGAAAGTGTGTTACAGCCTTATTTTCTCCCTAATCCTAAATCTTCACATGCACTAGAGATGGCAGAGGGCTATTATTTTTATGTCAACTTCAGTATCTTCAAGATTTGGTAAAGAATGTACTGCTACTTTTGTTCCAGCAATAGCAGAGCTTATACCTCAGAGAGTCCAAGAGGTACTCTGGCAGGTTGCCAAAGCTTTTCACAGAAACAAAAGTAAAAAGAAAAAAAAAATAATCTTCTTTCAGTGATAACTGATCAAAACTACAAGAAATATAATAGATGACACAAAACATAGCTTTGTAGCCTGAAGGTTACTTGCTTCTACTAAATATCAAAAAACTGCAGCAAGAAAAGGAAGTATGAAAGCTTCTCATTGCAGAGGTCACAAGTCTCTTTTATACTGCAAAGTCTTAGGCAGGTCTGATACAGAAATTGTTACCATTTCCTCCTGTAATGATGAAAGAATTAAGAACAAGGAAGATATGGCGCTGTTTGATAAAATACTATTTACGAAGCTTTTCAGGGAACTTCTTTAGCTTTGCATTTGCAATTTATCATATGAAATAAAAATGTCTGACAGTATCATCTGATTATAGGACTGGAAAGTCAGGAAATCCTGATTCCTAACTATGGCACTTTAGCATTAGTTTCCCCATCCTCTTCCATTTTTTTTCCAATCTCAATCCCTCACTGCAGGTAAGTGTCCAGTATCAAATAATCTATATTGTACAAATAACATAGAGTATTAGCAAATTGCTGCCATTTTCTGTGCTCTTCTGATCTGTAGTGAATGAGAAGACAGCACTACATATCCTCTGAAAGAGAAATATGCTTTTTTTTTTCCTAATTAAATGCAGAATATAACAACATACCAGTTTTTCTGTACACAGTGGAGCTCTTTGAGTTAACTCCACACTAAATGAAGAGGGACAGACAGTGAGTTTATAATATGTTGTGTCCTCTCACTTGGCTTCTGTCACTATTACAACTTTTTACTAAGTCCAATATGTTAACACCTTCAGAGCTAACATAAGGTGAGCAAAAGGCCTGCTATCTGCTAGATCGAGTTATAACAAGGAACATGTGTGAAGAGTATTTTTGTGGCCTGCTTCAATTTACAAGCCATGACAATCTTTTCTGGGAGTTATTAAAACTTTCGATACCTACTTTATCTCAGTCAACAGAAAGGAATGCACAGACATCTTGCATCTTAGCATAGAGAGGCTTATTTACCCTTCTAATCAGAGTGCTTTATAGAATCTTAATATTTCTGTTACTGACGGGTTCAGCCTTACAGCCATTTCTAATAAGGTCCTGAGAATAACTCCTACATAATTGTAAGCATATCTATTGGATAGGCAATGAAATAAACTGTGGTGAAACGTAATTCTCTGTTAGTCACAGCTATTGCCAAGAAGTCTACTTGTGAAGCAATCCCACCTGTCCTGAGAACAAGTCATTCTACTGAATGAGTGCTGTAGTGTTGAAAGCTTCAATTGATACTGCTGAAATAATGGTGTCTGAAGGTCAAACTGATGGATTAGCTAAAAAAATTCCTTGGCACCAGAAGTATGCATCTTGTTATGACAGTAGGTACTCAGTTTTCAAACAAGATCAGCTTTCGTGAGTGGACATTTTAGATATGGTAGTAAACAGAGCACACTAAAATCCTTCATTACTGTGCTAATTAGGTAGGGTAAAGTGCTTATGGAACCAAGTTTTATAACAGACCACCTTTTGGATCTTTAAATGGCAACTTGATATTTCATTTAAGCAAGTGAAATCAGCCTTTAGTCCACTGTTTTGTAAAGGAAGCCTTAAAAAATAAAGTCAAATCAAACATCTCTAAGACACAAGTTCAGCTCTGCACCAAACCATCCACCTGCTCATCTGTAAAAGGAAGACTGTATTTGTAGTATATCCCAAAGCATCAATATATATCCCAACTGACATGTACATGATTATGAAGAGAAAGTGGGCAAAATTCATCTCCTAAACTTCTCCAAATGTTGAGTCTTGCTTTCTCATGTCACCATTCATGCTTCATTTCCACATTAGGATGCACTATTTGCTATGGGCTACAACAGATGTTGCAAGAAGAATTCCTTCCTTCTTTAAATCTTTTTTTTTTTTAACTGAACTCACAGCATAGGTTGCTCATGGAGATTAGAGACTCAATCCTGCTGCTGCAAAGCTCATCTCCCTGGTAAAGGGCAAAGTCAGTGAGATACTAGGGAAGGAAAAGTTTGCTTATGTAAGAGGTCCTATAGTTATTACCAGTTGGGAAGAACATGGAACTTAAGACTCTGAGGGAAAAATAACCAGAAGAAAAAAGACATGGAACTGAGACTATTACTGGGAGGGAGAGATTTTTGGCCCATGAATCATGATTTTTAATGTACATCAGGCTAAGCACAGACAGATTTTTGAACACACCTCTTGTTCAAAGTGGTATTTTTAATTACAAAGCTATTACTATAGAGGACATTCTGCCTTCTGAGTATTTTTATGTTGTTTAATTTTTCCTGCTCTAAAATAGTCCATGTACAGTTAAGTCATAGTAATCGGCATGCAATAGCAAATCTGTCAAAATATTGAATATAAAGGCAAAAGCACCTGGCTCTTCATATGTTTTGCAAGAGCAGAGAATCACAAACATAAGAAAAAGTATTGGGTGATCACAGGCAGAAGTTTACAGGTTAATTTACAGAGCAGTGTAAACCAGGACAATTAGCAGCTTCTAGCTGTGGTTGAAGATTCAGTGGTTTTGTTCTCCTTTTCTTTTTTAATGCCCAGAATGCGTATGTTTCTCAAACTGACTGCAGCTGCCAAGTGACATCCCAGGTTCTCAGACAAATTAATCCGTTCAATGAGTTAACAAAAATAATTCATAACACACTTATACTGAAACTCCCTATTATCATTAACTGATTTTATCTTCAGGACAATACCATTAAGTAGCATCCCTACTTTAGAGATTATGAAACAACACATAGGATGGATTAAATAACATGCTGTAAGCTACATACAACACCTGGGATTGAGTCATTATTTAAATCCAAGTCTCCTGAGACCCAGCTTACTGTTCTAAGAGATAAAACTTTACGGTCTGCTCCATTGCCTCCATTGGTTTTACAACAGCAGAGACAGGTCTGATCCACTGCATTGTTCTCATTCTCCTACTACGTCAGTACACACTCCAACACACCTCTCAGACTCTTTAGAATTGACAACAGCCACCAGCTTTACTAGCTGATTTCCAGACATCAACATATTCGAGAGGCAAGAGCAGCAAAATAGTTAGAAGGCAGCAGGAATTAGTATGCGAACTCCTAAACAAAATGGTTTAAAGCGTATAACAATCCTGCGGATTGCCTTCTTTGAGCTACTGTCAGCATCTCAAGTTTCCAAAAATACTAAATAATGTATCTTTAAAATGTTCTATTTAAGTGACCTAATAGATTTATAAAAAAATTTACATTTCTTAGGTGATTGCAGCGATAAGATCATGGAGCATAGCAAACGTTTTGTCTTTAAAAATAAAAACCAAACCCAAAACATGTATAGTATTTGAGATCATTGTCAAGGAAGAGGAAAAAACAGCAGTAAATCATCCAGCACCTGCAATAACTAGATAAGAGAGCAGCAATTAATCTTTGCTATTAACATATTTTGCCTCTCAGAAAAAAGCATGAGAACAACTGCGATAATCAAAATGAAGAAAGTTTACCACATGCTAAAACAAGTTTACCACAAAATATTATCTGAATCCAATTACCTCCCATGTCATATAACATTGCCTAGGGCATGAACAAGGCTCCCTTCCTGATGTGGCCCAAGTTTTTCTTTTCAAAGAGCATAAATGAATATTTTCCAAGCTTCTCTACTTTTCTAGATTTTCCACAACCCCTTCCCTCTAAATCACACCCTCTCAAACAGGAATGTAGATCCCTAAGCAGCAAACAGAAGCTGACTTACTATATATTTGCTCTTCCTAATTCTCACTCATGGATGTTTAAAAGCAGTCTGCATACTCCCGTGGCTTCACAGACGACAGGCAGGAACCTCCCCTACACATTTTTTCTGAAGACTTTTCAATCTTCTGGTTGGCTTCATTTGTAATTTCTGGTTTACCAGATAGGTCTTCCAACCCTGCTCCCGCTTCCCCTGAACCTTCCCAGAGCAAGAGACCCGAAGAACTTTAGGCATTAGCCCAAGATTTCCAGAGGCCCCACAGCCTGGCCAACATACCAACAATCTGTAAGCACACAGCAAGGACATCTGATGCACTTGGAACATGTGGGACTCACTGCATGGGCAATATGGAACACATATGCATATATTTCCATCCTAAATCCTACATAATACGCCCCAGATATTTCTCTGTCATTTTTTCCTGCATGAAATCGAATGGAGTTGTTGAAACTCTGATAGATCCAGCATTCATTATAAATTCATTCCCTCTGATACACCTAGTATTTTCCTGTGATATTTGCTTTCAAAGGCATTTTGAAATCTGCTTATACCTTTCACACATTTCCAGCTTCCATAACCATATGTTAGTCTGGAAATAGTGATAGAGTACTGTCCAAGCTTTGAATTACAGTTTTTCTATGTCTAAATCTTGGTCAGGCTGGTACATGCAGTTGCCACATGGCCATTTCTGACATTCCTGCTGACATAATCTAGAGAAGTGAGGAAAGGTAACTAAGCAATAGAGATTTTTCAGGTTCTCAGATTTATTTTTTCCACAATAAAGAATCCCATCTGTTTTTGGTGCAGGACAGTGTATTAGCCTTGCTTAATGGGTGGTTGAATCATCACTTTATAAAGAACTATTGTGCCTACAAAATCCAAACCGTCTATAAGCCATTTAATGCCATTTATCAAACATACTGTTTCTTTAATTAAGGCAAGTGGTAAAGAGAGGTGAGATAACATGTCCTTGTTTGATAGCACTGACTACACAATCTGCAACTCGATAAAAACCAAGTACTCATTATGCCATTTCCTTGATATTACGCTCCAAGATGCCCCAGAATTAGTCATAGTAGAGACTGCCACATGCTTTCTTAAAAACCTATGATGAAAGAGTTCTTACTACTTACTTTACTTACTAAAACATTCTTTTCTATTTTGATGTTCCCAGACTAAAAAGAAATAATCTGATTAATGTCTCCTTTCAGGCTGAAAACCATCTTACCTTTTCCTTCATTGTGCCACACTCACTTCCTTCACTTTCTTTCAAATTACAGTGCAGATGTCTTTGCACCTCAATGAAAGGAGCATTTGCCACTTACTTTAACTTAGTTTCTCTAGTATTTTGAGTATAAAGGCATTTTCTGTTGTGTTGGAGACATTCTAAAAGTTCAGTAATTTTATTAACATTCCACAATTACAAGCATTTTATATTTTTGCAGTTACTTGGTTTCACCTGAAGCATGTTGAATTTATTTCTTTATTTTTTTTTTTGCATATTTTACTACTTTGCTGGCATATGATCTGATGAACACAGAGGAACAGATTCTGCTTTTAAATTATAGTGCTGGAAATGCAGACGAATGTCCACAGCCTACAATAAATTTAGCACAGATTTATATTGTGGTAACAGAATAGAAAGTGAGCTTTGGCTTCTACAACACCATTTTCCAAATTTGTATTCATCTGGTAAGTTAGTTGCCTGTAACTGTGGTAGCAGATTATATGGGAAACTTTATTAACAAGTAGGGCTTAGTTTATAAACATTCCCAATTCAGGAAACTAAATATTATTCTGCATGAAACCCTAACATGGACTTTTTACTATCCGTTTATCCTTTTAACATGAAGAAAGTGAAAGCCGTAAGCATTTTTCAGCAACAGTATTTTCCTGATTCCTGTATCTCCTCAAAACATGAAGTTAGTGCAACCACTTTTTTTCTGCAAGGAAAGGAATGTAAAATAGAATATTTCACTACTACGAAGGAACAAATTAAATAAAGGGGAAATACCACTGAAAAACTACCTCTAAAATAATTAAATATGCTTACATAGTGTTTTGTGCAATACATAGTTCTTTCTAAACAGACTGTCTTCAGTCCAATTTTTCCCCAAAGTTAAACCCAAATAATGTAACTAAGATCAGGTCCAGAAAACAAATGCCAAAATCCTGAGCAAGACAAAAGTCAAATTCTAATTTCATTCTTCAATTATGTATGAGAATTATTTACATAAAAGCAAGCATACCTAAAGGTTTTATTACAAGAACAAAACCAAACTGGACACTAGAGCAGACAGTGTCCAGGACATTACACTGCAAATAATTAACATTATATGTGAATCTAAGATAAGGAAGAGAGTATTAGATACAGAACATAGAAAATATATTTAAAATGAATAAAATCAAGATGAAGTCAGTAAAAACCTAAGCAAACATCTGAATGATGTAGGAACTGTTGGACAGTGTTCAGTGTTTTGCAGTAGACAACTGATGACAGTGCATTCCTAGTAAACTCACAAAAAGAATGTTTGTCACAATGACAAAATTAGAAGAGAACAGACTAAAGCTGGCATGAGTTTCCTTTTAACCTGATTTTTATTGATATTTACTAATTCTACAAAATCATATATTATATAAAAGGCATAAGGAAAGAGCTACAGAAAATAAGCAGCTGTACCAAATAGCCAATCATTTCCTTTCTCATAAATTGCTATATCTAATCACCTTTCTTCTACACAATTATTTTCACCTGAAGAGCAGTTAAATGAGAATCTTACATAATTTATGAATTACTACTAAAAGTGTTACATTAGGACTCTTAAAAAATTATGTAATATTAATAGATGTTAAAATTATATTAAAACTGTGTTAAAATTTCTTTCACAGAGATTTAAGAGAGAGCTTTAAGAGTTGTGTCCTTTGCCAAAACCATTAGCATTCAAGTTAAACTCTCACTAGAGTGCTTACCTCATTAAGATTAACCTTTTTTTAAGTGCACATAATGCTAGAAGCAAAACACAAGTCTGGACTCATAAACTGAACGAACATCACCGATGTCATTTTATTACCCATTTCTTCCCTTTGCCTTAAAGCTGCACATAGATCACCTCCAGGTACATCTATTCTTTTCTCTTCAGTCGCATGTTCCTCTAATCCTCCAGTCAGCCTACAAACCTCATCTGGCAGCTTTCCTTATTTTTATTTCCCTGTTTTTCACTTTGCTGCCCAAATTGCTTTAAGTGCCCTCAGCACTCACTCTGCACACCAGGTACTACGTGACCCATTCACACTCATCCTAAGGATTTGCTGGCATGGGTCTGATACAAGAAATGAAAGCCTCAGAAGTTATAAACTACTAGCAAAACCAGATCTCTCTGATGCAGCATCATCCTCCAAAGTTTCACAGGGACTCCTTGTTTGTGTTTTAGTATAGACTACAGATCCCTCAGGGCAAGAACTAATTAATTTATGACATAATTAAAAAAAACAACAGCACTATACTAATTCATTCTTCAAAGAGATATCCTGAGATAATAGTACATATCACTCACCTACATCTGCAAACAATATGCTATCTATCAAAGACAGGTAACTGCCAGTTAAGGTTACTTCCCATTACCACACATGCAGGTCACTCAGTAATCTGGTCCAGTCACATCCATGTTTCCCAAAATCAGTGTTGTCAGGGCAGTTTAGGCATCTATCTAAAGGTGTTTAATGTAATTTTATTGGTATTTTCTTTACACTTCTAGTAACTGTTTTCACTACAAGGTGCAGCAAACAGAGACTTTAGAATTTAGCATCCCAGTTTGCATGGTGGTAGATGTGAAGCAGGTCCTAAGAGTCTGCTTCAGACAATATGGGGTCGTGCCACAGCCCTGGCCTTGTAGTTCCACATCCCCAGCACCCAATGGAGAAGATATCCTGGGAAATCAGAGGCCTCAACCAAGACAAAACTCCAGAGGGAGGGTGCTGCCACCCAGGACTTGGTATGCAGGGTGACACTGCCCTCACTGTGGGAGATACACTCTAGCTGGGGCACTGGGTCACCAGCAAAAGGAACTGTGGGAGGTGGTGAGCAGACTCCAGAGCATCATGGAGAACAAACAGGATACAAGTAGGGTCACTTCAGGGACCTTCCAAATTTTTCTAGAAGATACCTGGATAAGTTTCTTCATATAGATACTCATGCATCACCTTTCAGATCTGCAACTTAGGAAGAACTAGTTAGGAAAAAAACCAGCTAGTCAGTTGATTGTCGTAACTGACAGGCTACCCTCCTTTATGAAACCTAAAGGTAAATCTCTTTCTTACACGGAACTTACCAATGGCCTTTGTGTAATGTCTGGCTCCAAGTAACAGCTCTGGAGCTCTGTACCAGAATGTCACCACAACTGGATCCAAGTCTGCCAATGGCTTCAAAGGTGAGTTGAACAATCTTGCAAAACCCATATCAGCTGGCAAGGGGGGAGGGGGAAATAACATAAAATTTTAACACAAATAAATCAGAATTTAACAGTATTTCTGAAAAGCAATTACAGTAAAGCTCAAAAACATTACAACTTGCAAATCAAAGTTTCTAAGAAAGCAACAAGCTACTCATAACAATACTGGGGCAAATTTATCTAAAGCTAAATTCCATTTACTTCATTTTTAAGACTATGAAGGATGATGTTTCAAAGTGGTTTTGTCATGGTATTGTAACTATGTAACACAGATACCTGTTTATTTAAATAGAACTGAAACAGAAACCTGGTTAACTAAAAATAAAAGAGAAAATATACTTTATGTGTTTACAAACTGCTGAGCCCTTGTGACTGCTATATATTTATTCAAAATGCAAAACCAAAATGACTGCAGTGTAGATTGCTCTGCACTACTTTTCAAAGTATGCCTGCTACTTGACTTGAAGGAATGAACTCCAGAATGAGGAAAAACTTTTAAACTGGGAATTAATAAAATCGGTGAGTGTGCATTGTTACAGAGGTGTATTTTAAACATAAGCATTCACTTTTTATAAATCAAAAATTCTCTCCGGAGGCAGCCTTTTAAGTAACATTTAGAAATGCCAAATGGGAAAGTACAAAATTTGGGTGTATATTCAAAACCATATATTTTAATCCAGGTTTGAAACTTATGTTTTGCACAACTTCACCTATATCTTTCAGCTTCCAAAGTTATGAAACACTCACTATAATTTTCTTGGAGCTACCCATACTAAAGCAAGTGTATGAAACAAAATTGGTTAGCTGAACATTTTCATATACAACAAAAGTCAATGAATAGAAAAGAGGTTCCAGTATATTACTTTCTTGATGACTGCCACATGCTTTATTAAAAAAAAGTTTACGCCCACATGACTAAGGCTTATGATCAGCACGGTAATTAGATTTTAGATAAAACCCATCATAGTTAGATGTGTTTCCCACCTTGATGTCAAATAGCCTGTTGCATAGCAAAACTTCGGACCTCTACAAACATGTGCATTGATGTTATTTATGTAAAAATAATTAAGAACAAATACAATTTATAAGTAACAATATCATCCTAATTAATCATAGTAGAAGTCAAAAGAACCCTGGCAATAGCTATTGTTATATGTGCTTATCACTTTTTTGTTTCTTACAGATGCTTTTATCTCACCAGATATTCTTTGTAAGTGTCTAATAATCTGTTTGAAATCCCCTAAGTTTGAAAACTCAGTGAATGAGATTTAAAATTAAACTAGATGCTGAAACATAGACACACTCGAATAATGAAGATTTGTTTCTATGTAACACTGAAGATGCAATTTTCAAAGTAATTCCTTAGCTGTGCAAATAAAGTTTTCTCAAAATGCTTACCTATTTTGACTCTTCCTCTTTCAGGACCTTCACCCATTACCAGAATGTTTGCTGGTTTCTGGAAAACAAAAAGCAGCATATTTAATTGACCAGCTTTTGAGTGTTATCTTCAAGAATAATAAATATATGTACATTTATTTTATAATGAACACATTTCTATAAATACCCTTACAAGTCTAAAACTACCACGCCTTTATGTTTTGCTGACATTTAGTTTTTATCCCTAGTTACCAATTTCACAATTACAGAAACAACAAATTACTTTGACCTTTCACAGTAAGAAATGTAATTATTAATGAAATTTCCATTTTTACCAGAATGATCACATTCATTGGCGAGATTTTCTCCTACTGGAAAATTTTATACCAGGCTAACATTTACGCTACACATCAATAATTTGGCAAGAACCACTTTTGCTAGTGTAACTTACTGAAAATTATGCCAAATCTCAGTATGCAAATACATAGATAAGAGTTGCTTTTGTTATCATCATATATAGCTACATTTTTAGAGTTGTGCTTGTTTTTAGTGTACGAATGACAAAAATCACATTGGCAAAAGCGAAGTTCTCACATTGCATGCCAAGAGAATTCATTTAAAACAGGAATATACAGAGACAGCTATATCCACAAGCTCTTCACAGTGTAGACAACAGCTTTGCAAGTAGAACAAAACATTTATAGGCATTTTGTTCAATCTGCAGTTGTTTGTAACCAGCTGCTTGTGAACACCATATAAAGTCCGCACATGACATCACAGCAAATTGTTCTGCAATTAGCATCTAGGTTCCCTCAGACATCAATAGTCATTACTTGGAAGCTTTTCCCCTATTGTGTTAACAGCTGTAAAGAAGTAAACAAGATTAAAAACATTAAGTAATATGAATGAAGAGATGCATAACAGTTTCAAAGCAGAATTTTTGGAAGGTTCATCCTAACAACTATATTTAAAATCTCTAATGCCTGAAGAGGTCTGCTCGAGCAGGATTTGTTCAAGAATCTGAAGGAGATGCCCAGAAGGCCAGCATCAAAATCTAATTTAATTTCTGAGTTCTTAACATTTACTACTATTCACCAGAAATTAAACACTCAAACTAGGCTTACTAATTTGGCTAAAAATTACAGCTTCTTACCATTTTTTGAAAAATCAAATCAAGAAAAAAGGCAAACCAATCAACCCCCCCCATCCCACTACACCTATTCTTTCTTCTTCCCCCCAGAAGCTGTTCTCCCTTCCCATCTCACCCTCAGTGCTAGACATTGCTTGTTCCCTGTCTCCAGCCACAGCCACTCTTTTCAGATGTCATTGGCTCTTCTACTTTGCCTTTTAAAAATTTCTGGACAATTCTCAACATTTCTGATTTCTCATTCCCCAACATATTTTTGGAATCCTTCAAGGGGGAATACACACTCCCTTCTTGGAGAATGCAACAGCTACTTCAATTGTTCTTGAGGAAAGATCAAATCTAGCAAAGATAAAGAAGATGCCTGCTCTTAGCTAATATTTAATGATAATGAAATCAACACTTCAAGGAAACTCATCAAACTCTGTTTAACATTTATGTATTACCCTCAATTAAGTATTCTGGAGAACAGAACAATACAATTCTGCATATTCATCAACCAGGCAGCAAGGGCAGCATGCAAGTTCACACTACATTTTACCTCTGCTAGAAATCACATATCTAAAATTTTCCCAAGACAGCATAATTCAGTTTCCGTGCTAGAATTCTTCCCTAAACTCCTGCCTAGCAACCTTGATTGAGAGTTGAATATGAATCCAAACCACTTTAACAGATCTTTCTTTACATTCAGGATTTCATTTTAGGCACTACAAAAACCTATTTATTTGTCAAGTGAACAGAGATGTAAAAAAATGTAGTTACTGCACTGATTTCTAGGTTAGCTTTTTTCTAGAGAAGAATTATACTGCAGGAAATAAACTGTTTAACACCAGGAGATGTACTAAGATAAAATTCAAAATCTAAGCAGATACAACAGGATTCTCAAAACACCTCGTAAGAATCATATTTTATCTCTAATAATATAAGATTCTTCAAGCACCAATTTTTTTCATAGGAAAAAAAAGAACTACTTTATCTGCTGACATAAGGCACAACATTCACAAAATAGTTCAGGTCAGAAAGGACCTCTGCAAATCAAGTCCAATACCCCTGCCCAAAGCAGGGTCAACTACAGCAAGTTGCTCAGGCCCAGGCCCAGCTGGGTTTTAAACATTTCCAGGGATGAAGACTCCACAGCCTCTCCATGAAAACTCTTCCAGTGTTTGACCACTCTCACGGTAAAAAAAGACTTCTTAGTACCTTTAATTTATGTCTATTGCCTCTTGTCCTGTCACTGGATAACACTGAGAAGAGTCTGGCTCAGTTTTCTTTACTCTCATTTATCAGGTATGTATACACCCTGTAATACCCACCCTGAACCTTCACTTCTTGAGCATGAACAGTCCCAGATCCCTCAGCCTCAGAAAGACTCCCTGATTCCCTAAGCAACTCACTGGTCCTATACATAAAGGAAATACACTAGCTTAGAATATATGGAAGCAAGGGACTTGAACATTTATGTATTTTTAAGCCAGAATGTTTTTAAGAGATGTTATTCCATTTAAAATTTAAATTTGTACTAATATGTAATCCACTGAGGATCAAAACTCTGCTCAGGCAGTCAGCAGAGAATTATAAATTTACCAGATTACATATCCATTAGCTCTCGTCAATCGCTCTGAGAGAGTTGTGGCGGGGAAGAGAGGGGAAAATGGAGAAGGAATCAAGTGTGAAACAAATGAAAACTTAGTCTTATTTTGAAAAGAGCCAGTGCTTTTCCTGAGGGACCACGAGCATTTCACGGATGACACCTTGATGCGTGCGGGATCCCCACCGATCTGCAGATTGCTGCCTCAATAACAGCTTGCCTTGTGGCAGCTCACTGCAAGGTGAGGAGTCTTCATTCAAATCTGTTCCTTAAGTCAGAAGGAGAACACATCTGAACTTCTTATTTTCTACATGAGCAAATGAACCACTTACTTGGTTATTGGCTGTTAAAAAAATAAGTTCTTTCTGAGCTCCTCTTGCTCATCAGAGCTGTTCTGGTCAGGAAAGCATTTTCAACTCTATGAACACATTTTCAACTCTATGAACACTGAATCAGTTGAAGAGTAGTACTTAGCCTCTTAGGACTCATCTTCCTGAGGTGAGACAAATGATACCCAGCTCCTGTGCCCATTAATTTTTAATTAATAAAAATAAATAGCTTCAAAGAAGCTTAAAACATAGGTCATGTGTTTTGTGATTGTTTTACAAAACAATAGCTTAAAAACTGTAAAGTAAAACTCCTCAATTCCCCAAAGTCTTCATGACATACAAGCCACACTGAAAGCAACCCATTTCTCATGGAGCAGAGATGCTTCCTTGGGGCCTTGGCTAAATGACTGGCACCAAGTGTAGCAGAACTTCAGGTGCTAAAGTATAGAGCAAGACTTCAGGTTATTTCAGAGGGATTAAATTGGCATCAGAGACACTCAGAAAAGTAGGGAATTAACATTTCCATCATGAGGTAAGAGAGAGGACTGCTAAAGGGAATGCAAACAACTTCTGCTTTTTGGAGAAAGAACATCATCTTAGTCTGATTTGAAGGATTTTAAATATCAAAACATTTTACTCTGAGGTAGTCCCTTAATAGTCTACTATAGAATTACAGTCTAGTATAATATAGTTACAGGATAGCTGCAAAAATCAGATTACGAAACAGGCATCAGAGAAATATAAAAGCCCTCTATCTTATGTACATTTAGGCTACATGCAAGTTACAAGCACCAGTCTAGTTCCTGAAATAAATGTTACTGCTGCCCGCACAATGGAGAAAACAGGGATTTAGGTGGAAGAAAACTGGAAGGCCCAAGCAGCTAAGAGACCAAAATACGACACAAAGTAAATCACGTCTCCTGAAAGGATAGAATGTTATTCAAGAAAGTTTGAGAAGCCCTGCTTAAAACCATAAGTCAATCCCTTAGTAAAGGGTGAGGTAACTCAATAAGCACTACACTTCTGAGCCAGTTACACTCCAATTAATATCCTCTCTATCTTCCTCAAACGCTCCCTTTGCTGAGAATACAAAGCACCAGCCAGGAAGCAAAGCGATGCTGCTGCGTCTCCACCTATCTAGTTGCTATAGAAACAACAGAAACAGTAAGAGTTAGGAGTCTCACGTTTAACATCAGCTATAAAACTGAACAGACAAATCCCTGCTGAGAAATGCAGTTGAGTTTTGACAATCTCAAGAATATTTGCAAAAAGAGCAAGATCAACAGCAACAAATAACTGGAGCAAAAACCTGAAATATCTGGAAAAGAGGATGTAAGCGGCAATAAATTAATGGCTTCTTTACAAGTAGTGAGCATGAATAACACATTTACTTTTTTCCATCATTGGGAGACTGTGAATAAGGCAATTAATAGATCCTAGTGGGAGAGAAATGAAAATATTGGGCTAGTATGACAAAAGAAAACAAGTATGTTTTCATAAATAATAGAAGTATCATGAATGGGACTCATATGGGAATCCATGTTATTTTAATCGATGTATTTGCCATTTAAATATTTAGACAGCACATTAGAATAAAGGGTGAAGGAAAAGCAACAGCTCTGGTTTTGAAAGAGCATAACAGGTCAAAACAGGAACAGCCACCTAACAATAGATGGCAATACTTTAGTTTTAATGGTTATTGTTGTTATCTCCTCAGTTACAGTGGTGACACAATTCTTAAGAGATTTGGTGCAGAATTACATTCCTGTGAGAAAATGTCCATAGGGACACACCACTTTCCATACACCATTCTTTATTGTTTATATCCAAACAAATGCGTTTTCCTTTTGGAATGTGTCACTAGACAAAGAATACTCTGAAATTAAGAGGCTTCTATTGTAAAAGACATTGCAGACCTTTCAGATAAAAGCTTTCCCCACAATTAAAGAAACTGGCTTGTGATGAGGTCTTTTCAAGTCTCAATTATTTAAAAAAGTAACTGTAAACAGCACAGTGTTGATACATAGACACGCTTTCAATTCCCAAGCCAAAAACAAGAGTAGTGATGATTCTTTTACAAATGACAAAAGGTCCTAAAGGAAAGGACAGCATTCTACTCCCTGGCACTGCTCAAAAGACCAATGAGCCTTTAAGTTCAAGATTAAGAGGGAGCTGCAGATTGTTCACAGAAATTTGCAAACAAAGCTTTTGTTCTTCTCATGCACAAAGAAACGCAGGCACTTTCCTGCCCTAAATTACTGCTATCCAAACCCAGACTTTGTTTTCAGATCAATGGTACTAGCGCTTTTGATAACAACTGATGTAATTAATGCAGGATTTGAAAAAGAAATGGTTCTGTAAAGATCTTACTATGCACCACAAACTGCCAAATCATTTTCACTTCCATACATTGAAAACCATATAGAAAATATATTATCACCTCCCTTTCCTTTTTTTTAGAAAGCCGTTTTGTCAACATTCCTCTGATACTGCAGCATTAGACAGAAGTATATCACACAGAGTAAAATACCTTCCTGGCTGCTTCTCTTTACAAGCCTCATATACTGTGAACTCACATTGGAGTCACTGCTGTGATTACACAGCATCATTTTCAACCTGAATTTTTTGAGTTGTTATGCTTAACTTGACAAAAAATCTCCACAGTTCATTATAATTTTTTCCTAGATTTATAAATCTACACAATTTGCTTCTACTGGTTCTCTACTCTGTTAAAATGATTGACCTTGGAAAGCAATATCATTAACAAACCTCATCAATGTATTTATCATTTAATTCAAATCAACAATATTTCTACAGATACCAATTTAACAGGGCCAAAAATAAAGCTGACTGCTACAGCTCATGATCTAAAAAGGCAGTAAAATCACAAGCAATGCAAGGTATTTTGAAATAGTTCATCATTCAAATGAAATTAAAATTGTTTAAAACTACAAAGGACAAAAAAACAACAACAGAGACAGACACATTAAGTAAATATATGGCAACACGGGAAGTAAAAAGTACCGTACAAGGCTTTTATAGCTAAATTTAGAAAAAAAAAAAAGGAAAAAATTAAAATATTTTATAATAGAAAACAACACACAAACGTGGACCCATAAAATTTTACAGCTAAGTGTCACCAGACTGTTATCTTTAAATTCGAAAATGTACTTGATTATCATCAGAAGAACATCAGTGAAAACAAAAATATTTTCAAATGTATTCATAGCATGTAGGAAACTAAATTTAATGCATATAAAGATATTTATTAACATGATAATAATATATACATAGTGACAATTATTTTTATCTCCACTGTTGCTTCTTATCAAAATAATTTTGAAATGTAACATATACAGAAATGATAAAGACCTAGAGAAGTGGTTGTTTTAACTATTTCAGAGGAAAAAAAAAAAATCTTTTGCATAATTCTGAGAGATGGAAACTGGATATTCCATCATAAACCATGGCATCAGATTATGTCAGGACTTACGTATTTCATAGCTGCTGAAATGGTCAAAGTAATAATTAATTCCAGATACTAGAAACTGTAATAGCAACCAGGAGCATAGAATTTACATCGAGCTCTGGAACTAACGGTAAGTAGCCAGAAACAAGAACAAATTGTACAGAAGATAACTGAAATATTTCATTGGAATGCCTTAGATAAAGATTTGGTTAAACACATTCCTTGCCTGTATCCAGTATGTGTTGCAAGGGGAAAATGTACTGTTTTCATATCAAAGTTTGCTATCAAAGAAATCTTTACATGTTTAGATATTCTTATAAGTGTCTATGCAGAGAAAGTAAAAGAAAGCAGAAATACTCAAACCATGCCTACAGTGCAACCATAGATCTGCACACAGAAAAGCAAAAAAAAAAGTCCATTAAATAAACTGAACTAGCCTACAACAACATCAAAGACATGACTACACAGGCTTCATTACAGATTGATTTAAACTACCCCATGACTCTGGATACTCTTTGGAGAATCAGTCAAAACCATACAACGCTTTGGGCTAGACGTGACCTCTGGAGTTCATCTGGTGCTCAAAACAGGGTGGTCACCCTGCTCAGAACAGCGCTAACTTCAAAGATAGAGCTGACTTTGAAGCGGCATCAAGGTTGCTGAGTGTCATAACCAAGAGAGCTATGGTTCTCCAAGGACAGAGGGTCCCCAGCCTTTCTGGTGGGCAACCCTTTGCACTGCCTGATCACTCTCATGATGAAAAATTACCCCTCACCTGATGAAAATGTCTCTAGGGGAAATGTATGTCCGTGGCCCTGCCTTCCTCTGCGTATTTCTTAAAATGGCTTCACCTCTACAATTTCCCATCAGGTAGTTAAAGTCCACACTGAAAACACTGCAATGCTGCTGAGAGCGGTGGCAGCAACACTGATGCAGGCAAAGCGATCTCCATCACCCTCTTACACTCCTACCGCACCTTTGGCCAAACAGTTACACGGCTATGCATTTAGCAATGGAAACACACATTTGAGATGACAGAGTCAGCCTAGAAGTCCAGACTCTGGAACACACTCATCACAAATGTATTTCACCATGGGAAAAAAAGTTGTCTTCCCCCCGCCTTCATTTTATCCAAATCACTTATCACATACAGACAAACTATATAGTATGTTCTATTCAAGGTGCTACACCTTCAGCTGCTCTCAGATATAACCATACTCGTGATAATAAAATCATTGGTCAGGTAAAGTGCTCATTTCTCCGTTTTACTTAATTTTTCACAAGTTGGATATTCTCTTGAGAGGTAATTAAGTTCAACTGACATTAATTCTTTACATTCACTCCCCTCAGTCCTATCTGAGCACTCCCCAGAAACGGCCAAACCAACCATGTTCCTTATCAGAATGCTCTGCTTCAAAATCAATTTGAAACAATGGTTTCTTGAGCAATTGCTAGAAAATACATTTAACTCAAGGTGTTTGACTGTTGTCGAAACAGGAAAAGACTATTCACCAAACTCCATTCCCTGGTTAATCAATAGATAATATAGTTGGAGTTATGTCACTGGAAAATGGACTGCAAACACAGGAGGAATATGAAAGAAGAGCAATCACAAGAGGAGAATATAATTCTAGGCTACATAGAAGTTCAGAAATGAAACAATTTTACTTTCACACACCATTTCTTTCAGGTTTCTTATGGCTGACAGAGCATTAAATTGCTGGAAGACAAAAATGAAAACTGCAACAACTTTGGATGCCAGGCATTGCTTCTATTATAACAATCTTCACAATGTACTAGTGTATGAGTGGTTTCACCCCAATCAATGACAATGCAGTTCAAGCGAAAAAGAAAAGAATGAAAAAAACCCTCACATTAGGAGAATACCAAAACATTTGACACATTAAATTTTATGTTGCTATGCAACATTATCCAAAGCATTCTGCTGGTGCTAGTGCTGCAATAGCATACTTGAACCTCAAATATTACATGCAACCTTGAGAAGGACAAAGAAGGGGGAAGAAGGAAACAAAGAGAAAAATACAATCATAAATTATCAACGAAAAACAAAATGTCATAAAGCAAATGTTTAAATAATATGCTGAATCCACATTGTCCCTGGGATTTTCAACACGTTACGATACACGCTCCAGCAAAATCCCCACGAAGCTACTCAGCAATTATCCAGGACCTTGTCTTTAGACCTTGCCTGGGCTCTTTGGGAGCATGAAGCATAGCTCAGGACAAGACAGATTGCTCAACCTCTGCCACCCCTGTTCTGAACAGCGCAGATGTGCAGGCCCATCATGTACAAGAACAGAAGAAAGACTCACCTCAGAAATAATAGGGAAGAATAATCCGCTTTTCAACATACTACAAAGAGCAGATGGAGGAATAAATTTTATTCCATAAAAGCACAGTCAAACTCTTCCTCAGCTGGGGCTGCAAGAGACATCCTGAATGGCCCCAAGATACTGCAGTCAAGTCTATGCACCTCTGCTGTCAAGTCCTTATTACATATTCTTCACACATGATCTTTACTCAGCCTAGCTACTCCAAGGCAAATAAACTGAGAAGAAATTTGCATGCATGAAACACTACAAAAGACTACGACTTCACCTTTTTAAAGGCAAAAGGTGAGATACAGTAAGTCTGACAGAACGCTAGCATGAGAAAGCCTATGACCGTATGAAGCTTAGGACTAGAATTTGAGAGTAGGGGAAAATGAGATAATGCGATTCTCGCCTGTTGGAACTCTGTGCTTAGTTGCACTACTTTTTCTGTTACGGCATCTTATTTTCACGCCGCTCTAAGTGCTGTATCTGGTAATTCTTTCAGTTACAGCACTACATTTCGCCACTGCCAAATCCTGGTATTTGTTTTATATGATATTATGACTACTCCTCTCGGTTTAGTAGGGTCGTTAAGACAGAAGGATGAAGCATCTAGCCAATCAAAGGACAAATGACTGAAAGCGAGACTGCTGACACTGTCATAAACCATTTTGTTAATTGCCTTCCACAAAGTATCTTTGGCAGTAAGACTCCAGTACCTCCGTTCCCCTGAGAGTTTGGTAAAGTCAAAGAATTAACAAGGCTTTTCTGTTTGCAATAAATAATACAGGACCAAACGAATAGATCCTAATGTAACCCATTTTCATTACAAAACACCCTCTGCTTGGATAGCTTAGATTGACTGAATTAGGTTGAAAGATCAGAAGTTCTTTAAAGGAAATTCCAAAGGAGGAAAAGAATAAGAAAAAGGTAGCATGGTTACCTAGAGAGGTTACTTCCATGTCGAATGAGTCTTAATCTGTTTTTTTCATACAGCTCAAAGGACTCAGAATTACAGAATACATTTCTTTCATTATTAATTTAGGATCTAACTTTTGGTAAGATTTAGAAAAGCAATAAAATACATTAAGTTTTACAGGATTTTAACAATCAAATATTTGTGTTTAATAATATTTCATATTGTTTAATTAGCTCATCAGTTTATTACATACATGGTTTTTCATCATTAAACTATACTATTTATCCACTTTTCATATATGCTCTTTTCCTATGCTCATAACCTCAAGGAGAAAAATAGATGAGGACTCATTTCTCCTTCCCACTTCTTTCATGCTAAGCCTAAAGACTAGAAAATTTAAACTTTATATGATCAATTTAAATGTCTGTTATACTACAGCATCAACTTCTCTTTCATGTCTACTTTAAAGCGTAACTCCAATCTTTGTACAACACTTCTCAGAATATCTTCTTGAAGTCAGCTCTTGGCTTCCGATATTTGCAGGGATAAGTTACATGCCACTCTCCTCATCATGGTTTGTCCAGCGGATCAGTGTTCAGGCTTCAGGAAGAAATTTCATCACCCTAATACAAAGCCTTGATGCCTACAGTAACACTAATTGAGATTTAACAGTCCAGTGGAGCGTAAGGTCTCAGACTCACCATCCAGCTACATTCTAGATGACTTACTAATGTATCAGTTGAGGCAGCACAATCTCACGTGGCTTGCAGCGTTAAAAAGCAACTATGGACTGCAAAGCGAGCTGATGCACAAAGCACCACTGCTCAGCTGACACATTCATTACAAACAAAGTTAAGCAAAACACACTCTTTTAAAATCCATCTTAACAAAAATTCTTCCCCTAGTTTATCACCACCATTCCGCTTGCCCCAGGCACCAGACAAAAATCTCTCTCCATCTGCCAGTTCACGCTGAAGCTACTCCCTCATTCCTCAATTCCCTAACTTCTGGGGGATCCTCATACCCAGTCAGGCTCTGATTTTTAAGGAGCTGAGCACCAATGGCCAGGTTCTTCACTACGAGTTGTATTTCAGACCCAGTCTTATAACAAAGTCAGAGAAAACTGATTCTCCTAGTTTCCCCTTGCAGGTTGTCACAGGGTAGCTGGTGAGCTCTCACCTCACACCAACAACAGCCTGCTCTTGTGCTCAAGGTGTTGCAACAGTTCCTTTGGATCCAAGGGTGCTAATTAGATTCACTGCCTCATAAAATCTCATCGGAGACACAGCAAAACATTTTCGGATACACTGCCATACCAGTATTCAGTACTGGGCTTCACTATTATAGTCAAGATGATATGATGATCCTCTTAAGCCTTTTCAGGCTATTTTCATGTAGAAGAAAAAGTTAGGCAGTGGTAACAAAGAATATGTTGACACAGACACAGGAGTTTTAACATTTCTACTTCTTTTCTGAAGCCTGAAAGAGATTTACTCATTACCTGCCAGTTTCAGATATTCCCCCACACAACTGACATTAAGAGAGATTAAGGAGCACGACTGTGTGTGTTTATATTAATGATTACTTTATAATGTTTCTCAATACCAAGTCTTTTTAATGTATGCACCCTCCACAAGATTTACAAGAATACTGCATTGCCTTTCTGCTCATTTTATCAGCCAATGTTATGGAAAGGAGTTTGTGCACAGCTTGTGTTCAAAATTTTATGGTATTCCTTCTGTAGTATAAGCTTCAATCTTCACTGCAACACAAGTCCAGTCTGACAATAAAAATCTATACAGTATATATCTGATTGAAGAATTAAAGACCTACTGCTTAAATAAACAGTAATTCGCAATTATGAGCATCTCAAAACAATTTGAAACCTTCTCACCAAGACAATTCTTCAGATAAATTAAAGTTCATATATGCTTAAGCAGATTTTCCATCAATTCAAAATAAATTTCTAACAGTCCAGGCAGGCACAAGTACAAACCATTTAAATCCACAACATATTGTCATTAACAACCATAAACAACTGAAAAATCACAGATTTAAAATACTGCTGTTCCAAACGTGAGTGAATATTGCCTACACAACAACCCAGTACAAGTATTTTATTGTTTATTTATGCAACCCTTCTTGTACACACAGGGCAGAATGGCTGCAGTGGGTAAACAAACTGCTCCCACTTTGGAAAGCTCAAGTCAGAGAGGTCAGTACAGCTACAGGGCACAGGAGCGATCACAGAGCAGTGCACGTTGGGCAGGGAACAAAGAGCAGCCACAGGCATAGCTGGGAAAGGTGTATGAGCAATGGAGAAAAAACTGGCTCAGAATACAGAAACTGAAAATCTGAACTTGGTTCAAGAAAAGAAGAACTATTTAAAGTTAAAATTTAATATGTCATTTAAAAAGTTACAGAGATCACAAATTATCTTTTGAGAGTCTCAATCATTTATCCTGGTTACTTAGCTGCTGTATATACAGTCCAAAATAAAGTTTTCTTGTCTTAGAAAAGAGAAATATTTTCATTTCTCAGATACCATAGTATTTACACAGCTTGATAAATACTTATTTTCAATAATATTTTAAAAACAGCTTCACTTTGTTGAATGGCATTTGTAATTTGTGGTTTAGTATCAACAGTCATAGCCTATGACAAGCTAGAAGCAAAGGCTGTAAGTACCATCATGTACCCTGCTGTTTTGGGCACAAGAAGTGTTTTTCCCTACCCATAAATGCTTCTACAATTTCCTGTTTTTCACTCAGAAAAACATCACTTCCTTATCCAGAAAAGTCTGTCTTTCTGCGGAATACTTTGCAGCCATTCATTTCAAACCAGCACCTCCAGACTTTTAAACACTGGACATGACTAAGGAAGATTCATAACTCCACAAACTACCACTTCAGAGCTGTGAATAGTGCTCCCTCCCTTCCATCTATGAATCTTACTAGCAACGAGATAGTGTTTAAGAGGGAAAACATCTCAAGAGTTTAGGCATCCTATTCTTGAATCTAAAAACGCTGGCCACAGAGAGTTCACAATGCACTTCAGTACTACAGTGAAATGCCTGCACTCCTCATACATTTGGTCGAATAATCAAACGTATGGAATTGAAGGAGTTGAACTAGCACTTCTCAATAGCATAAATAAGGTATGAAATACCACTTAAAACCAGTTTATGTATGTGTGTATATATATATATCTTGGTTAAACAGTTGTGGTTATCTTCTTAGTATCTGCTATAGGCATTTTCATGTGCAGAGTAACACACTGGAGCAGCAGCTCAATGAACAAATTAATTAGGCTAAGTGAAAGCATGAGTTGTCAGCACCTCCGCTAACATGTGGGTAACTGCCATGGGCACACTCTTATCGTGTGGTATCTTGCAGTAAGTGCTAAAGCAACTTGCTTCTTTTCATGAAGGTATCTCTTATTTACCACAGGGTAACAGTGGCAAAAGTGTACCCACAGGCAGGTAGAGAAGCCACAAGGTTTTGAATTCACACCTGCACTCACAACTAAATTGTCTCCATCAAGAAAATGGGGTTATACGCTGACCTGCAAGTCTCAGGTGAAGAAGTTCCTCAGTGCAGAAGCTACATGCACGATAATCAAGTTGTAGGAACACGGTGGAGAAATCTCTTTAAAGTAATGATAAGTTTATCTGTCTGCCTTGATCACTTACTGTGTTTATAAAATCAACATAAGATTGAGGCAATGACATTTTGTCACATTCATGATTATTCCATTAAGGCTTACATAGCATTTACGGTATCTTTGTAGCCCTCAAATTTAAAATAACCCAAGTAAGATAGTGTTTCTATTGAGCATATTTGATATAGTGACTCGAAGCATTCATAGCAATAACTGCAGTTTATTAAAAGCTACACAGTAGATAGTAAAATGTTAATCTTCCATCCTAAAAGTGCCTGGATTTGTTGATGTAAATAGAAGAAAAAAAAAAATAAAAAATAATGTTGGAACAAGCAATGAAGGCAACTAGGCCAGAATAATTTAAACAAGAAACAAGTAATTTCTTCATTTCCTTTGTTTGGAAGTGTACAAGAATTTTTTTTTGGGGAAATAGGTACATTAAATATATTTATTTTACAATACTTAGTGTAATGTACTGCTACAACAGGGCATTTCAGATCCTAAAAGCTTGTTTCTTTAGTGTATTGCTAGTCTCTTCATTTTTATTTTACTACCTAACAAAAATGCATCAAAAGACAATTGTCTTAACAGATGTTTCCATGAACAGATACATTAGGTATTAGTATTACTTGTCCTCATTAATGCAAACAAACAAAAAAAAAGAACAAACCACCAAACAAAAAACCCAGCAGTTCCTGGCAGGATATAAACAAGTAGTGCTTAAGTATTTTAGGTAGCCAACTTAAGGCATGAGAGTCTGATTGTTAACCATCTTCACGGATTAAACTCTTTCCAAATGACATAAGCAGCACAAACCTAAAAACCATCATCTTAGAAAAATTTAACCTAACACGTTATCGAGTATTTATTTATCAACTTGTTTGTATGGCCAGAGTTATTTGTAACACTCCATAGTAAGCATCAAGACCTCTCTTACATATTGAATTGAGTTGCTGTACTGTATCTAATACTGCATGGAAGATTTAATTAGTTATTGACTTCAAATGTCTATAGACAGTTTTCAGCACCAACTTTTAAAGAGGTTTTCAGTCAATCACCAATTGAGGCCAATTCTAGACTAAAGTCTGTGGTTCAAGACTTTCAGACATATTTACAAACTTGCCCTGCAAAATAACTGCAAGTTAATTAACCATGATACAAGATTAGCTTGACCTCTCAAAAAACCCTGTATTTAGTAATACATATACTTCCAACAATATAAATAACACAAACATTTCTGGAAAGTTTTTTTGTTTTTTTTTTTGGTGATCTGCTGTTTAAAAAAAAAAATTAAAAAAATACCCTGCCAAACCCAAAGAGGACAACACAACTTTTTTATTTCATCAAGGATTTTCCCAATCATCTCCATATACTTTAAATGAATTAGATATAAACTATATCTATTTCACTATATGTGAAAACTATAGACTGCAGTAGCTTAAATATACACGATCATTAATCACAGGATTCATTTTTAAAGCTACTAATGGAAGGGAAAAGCTAGAAGGCATAGGGAAATAAGATTTGGTACATAAAATTATGAGTGGGGAAACACAGAAAAGATGTTTTGAGAGGCCAAGGCCTTAAGAGAGCCAGTCTCAAAATCTTTTCTGAGGCAGAAAGACCATCTCAGGGACCATTACCAACTTCAGAAACTAGAGATTCTTTTAATGAGTCAAAGTTTGTGAATGAGTATGGTACATTCCACAAAATTCAAAAGTAAAGGAGGGTCACTCGCTCAGTAATGAGTAAGCTTTTCCTTCCTGTGTTGGTCAAAGTATTAAACAGTGTTCTACCTGTACCAGCCACTGCAGAGCTCTAAGTTGCAATGACCAAAAGGAAGAGTAATAATTAAGGTTGAGAAGATGAAGAAAGAGGAGTATTTCAGGAAAGTCAAAGCTGAGTCAAGCTTATATGAGTAATATTAAAGAGGTGGCAAAAGGCAGATCAACAGATAGCGGAACGTGGGCAGAGGAGCAGGAAGTTGGAAGCAAATGAAAGATTTGTGTCAAGAGAGAAAACAGAGAAGAAGAGTTGTGAAGAAGGCTCTACGTGCCGAAAACAAAATCAGAAGTAGTTCAGAACTAATTATAATATTTTTCCATTCAACAATTATGCCCTTTTTAAAAAAATGAAAAAACAACCTGCATAGACATGCAGTGGCTGTGCGATACCACCAACTCCCGAGAAACATTCTGTGATTCATGTCAAAAACATGAGCATGTTGAAGTGTGGCAGGTCAAGCAGTCCTAATTCTTTTTAATTAAACAACTCCGAACACATAGTACATTTTCAAAGAAGAAACAATTGTCATTGCTACAGCAAATTTGCCCAAACTTAACAGGAAAAAATGTCTATGGCTTTAGTGCTCAAACACCTATGATTTACCTCACCGTTGATGTTGCCAGGTCAATCCTGGACATTCTCAAAAAAAACCAAACCAAAACCACCAAATGCTTAAAATGCAAATAAACTCCACGTGGGAATTTTTATTTTCTTTGTTTCAAACTGCATAGGTAGGCTAGGCACTCAACTCCTGTTTCTCAAAGAGATTATGACTTTTCAAAAGTCTACTATGCAACGAAATGCCTTTAAGAAAACCGCTTACTTTCAGAACATACCATCAGAGCACTTTCTTCTCTCTATTACTCTGTCCCACGTTTTGCATATGCTAGGTCCTGTATCACTAAAATTCTCTATAATCACAACATCTATTTTGAAAACAGTCACGTTACAAACTTAAGATCAGGGTGAAAGTCCAGGGAAGCTTTATTAGATGCAATAATAGTTTTACTACAGATTTAATGGCTGTAATGGCCATACAATTAAAAATCCCAAACCTATCAATTCATTTGACAACTTGAAATCTGTTATTAATAAGATGAAAAGGGACACTCATATAACGCCACATACCCCCAGTTCTGAATACAATTTTTGGTATGACTGAAGTTGTTCTTGCATACTAAAGACTAAGCTAGAGATGCATGAATTGTTCAACAAGTCAGGAAAAGTCAGGAAAAAAACCCAAAACAACCAACCAACCACACAGTCATCATTATACTGAAATTTTAGTTACTAGCATTTTAACAAGATCATATTCAGAAACAAAGTAAGACACTTGGAAATGAACACAGTAGCTGTCCAGTTTTCAGGACGGTACGTTAGGCAATTTTATCTCACTCTCTCATTAAGGAGTGAGATATCAAAGGACTGCATTTTCTCCAGAATAAAAACATGGAGGTGAGCAGTTACTACAGAGCAACTAATGCAGAGTAAATCCACACCCTAGACTGCCTTGCTGTAACTTGTTCACGTAGCCATACCCTCTGCTTTAACTTAAGTTTTTCAACTAAATTAAATTAAAACTACCTAAACACAAAAGAAGAGTTCCAAGTTGTGTGCACCAAGAAAACAGTACAGTTTCAGACGTTACTGCCTCTAGCAGTCCACGCTGCCTCTCTGTTGGGAGATAATCATCCAGACAGCAGACAGTTGCAGTGAACGGGTTCCTCTGCCGCAGTCTTGCAGTCCACTTTAGCAACTCGGCAGGAATAAACCTTTGGCAAGGGGAAAAGTTAGTGTCAGGACCACGGGCTGGGACGGCCGCAGCAGAGAAGCACGGTCGTCTCAGTGACTGCATGGTACCCAGCATCGCCTCCAGAGCAAGGGAGGGCTGGTGGTCTGAGAGAGCACCACCTTGCACTGGCACAGCTGAGCTGAGCACAACTCGGTTTTCAGACCACTCAGAATAGTCACAAAGAAGTTTAATGCAATTTAGTTAATCTATTTCAACAGCACAGAGACTTTCCTGAGTGTTCCCAAAATACACCACCCTGGACAGAGAGAGAGATTTGCATCTAGTATTTTTCCAATGAAGCAAAAAGAAAAATCTTAAGTGAGCAGAAATGTGGGGAGCAGCACTTCAGTAAACTAAAAGTTATAAAGGGCTATACACCCCTATAGATAGAGATAAAATAAGTTGCAGGAAGATAAATAGCTTGAGAATGAGATAAACTAGTAAACAGCTTAATTTATTTCACCTTTTTTTCAAACTTGACACACCACTTGCAATATACACTCGGGTATTTTTATGTTACAGTGCAAATATTAATTTCAGATCCCCTAAAAGGTTCACTGCTACTGCAAAGCCTTCCCATCCCACTATAGAAGCTGGAACCAAAGAAAAACAGCAGATGCCCAAAGCACAGACACACACACACACACAGAAATAAGCTTCCAAGTAAATCTTGCATCCTAGCAAACAGTGGCAGTCAGGCAGCCACAGCATATGTTTTTGCTGAAAGTAAAATTAATAGGAAGCTACTGCAAAACTATTATACTATCCAGGTAATCAGCATTTCAAGTACACATATTACCCAAAACCAAAATGAGTCTGCAGTTCTCTTGGTTTTAACTATCAAGAATTCAAAATAATATTTACTTGATAAGCAATCAGTTCTAGTGCTGAGATTGGAATTCACACCCTGAATCAAAGGCAAATCAAAGCAAAAATGTACAAACGTGTTTCATGGATTAAAGAAAAATTTAGAATAGAAGACAGATTTGTGAAAAACCCACTTTTTGGCAACAATTACAGCATAAGACAAAATGGGTTGAGTGACTGAAATCCCCCATTCCAAGAGGAATTTCAGGAACACAAAATATTGTCTACATTATTATTTTATTAGACACGAGCTATATTTGAGAACACCAGCTACATAGAGAATTATCATGCTAAANAAGAATAATTAAAAAAATTCTGTTGGTACAGAGGTTTGCTATACAGAGAGCTGTGTGCATTTAAGACTGTCTACTCACACAATGGCAAGCCTTTCTTGTCTGGAAATGTTCTCTGCTTCACTGTTAATAGGTGAAAGAATACTATAAATACTTCTACCTGTGGCCCAGATGTGCTCAAAGTTTGTTCCTTTATGAAAATGTCTTTCAAATTTAATTTTAAGCTGTTTTACATGAAATTCAGGGGTAAAAAAGGCAAGTATAAGACTATGATAATCCTCCCTAATGATGAACTTAAAGACCTTATGCCCAGTTTCTGAGAGGACCACGTCACATAGTTGGTCGCTTCATAGACTGTACAATGGATTTTCTTCTCTGTTTTGTTTTTTTTTGCTGACATAACTGTAGTATTTGGTCTGACAGCTACAGTTAGGCTGATGTTTTCTGAAACATTAGACAAAAAGGAGAAAGTATGGAGGCTGAAGAAAAGAAAGAGGCCCTGAGACAAGCCATCAGTGAAACACTGGTCATTTTCTGCAGCAAAGCAAAGGATCAGTTTCACACATAACAAAACTGAGGTATAAACTGACATCTACTGCAGCTTCCTTCATCACTGACCAGTTAATTTAAATGCAAGACAAATCTGCAATGTTATTGCAACATCTTAGGAGAGCAGTAACAAGCGGAGTGTGCTTGCAAATACAGAGAAGAGCACAAGAGAAAGCATAAAATGGCAAGCAACAAATGCAGTGCTTTCATTTCTAAACTTTGCATTTTTCATTTAGAGTGCAAAACCCAGTTTGCTCACTCCAAACGGTCATCTGCACCAGTAAGCTAAATACATCATGTATTTACTATACACCCTCATACAGCAGATGGTATCTGAACTGGGGCTATTAGAAAAGATGACATTTTCCTTCTGTCTTTTTTTCCATATTAGGAAAAACTCAAATAAATTTTAGAATTACTTTAATACTTGTGCTTCCTTCTCGCCCTTTTTTCCACCTCAGGAAGAGAGATATGAAGCTCACAGGAACCATATGTCATCTGTTGACTTTAGCTGCAAAACGCAGCCAACAGAACATTAAATCAGACTCTTTGTTTCTTCTGACTCATCTGAATTTATATCCAGTCAGGGTTTTATGGGCATAAGCTTGTTTCAGAACCTGAGGTGAAACATTTTTCTTCAACTGTAATTATTTTTATTAGCAAAAATTAATCTATAAACATCTCCTTAATACTCTTGCCATAAACCAAAAGGTATGCATTAGTCAGTCTTGGAAAAATTGCCGTTTCTATGTAATCAGTAGAGGTAATACTCTGTGCACATCTTCACACACCTTTCTCAACTACATGAAGACCAATTTTTAAAACTAAAGGAGAAAAACAACGTTCTGAGTAATGAGAAATGCACCATTTTTGAGCAGGTACCCTTCAATATATGCTTAGTGTTTAAAAAGGAAAAAAAAAAAAAAAAAAGAGGAAAAAATATGCTGATAAATCCCAGTTCTGGTTCATTTAGCTATCTAGAAGCACGTATCCATATAGCTACACAGGTAGGCACCCACACACCGTCCTTCCTCAGCACTAAATAAAAAATTGTATCCTTTCTCCAAGCAGATACAAAGGAGGAAAAATGTGTTAACCTTTCAGCCAGTAAATTGAAGTCACTTTCTAAAGTCATCATGGAATTTAATTATTCAAACTACATGTGTTAACTTCTATTTCCTTTTGGGAAACCTGCAAGCTGAGGACAATCATTCCTAAAGTTCTTTGACACTGTGGTAAGGAGATGATGCAGATGGAAGAATAAAGGACTAAGAAGCCCTAACCCATACACAGCCAGGGAAGAAGGTAAATCAGGAGTGCGCGTCCGTACATCGGTGCAGTCACACAAGCGATGACACGGAATAGCAGGGATTACAATTAAAGTGTTTTTAAAAAGTTTAGAGAAACTGGCAGACAGCTTGACTAGTTATTTATTTATAGGAGGTGTGTGGTGAACAGGGCCAAGAAGCCTTTCAAGCCAGTGCAAAATGACTGGCAGAAGGCAGGACCCAACAGTTCTGCATTCCTGCGTAGCAGCTGCTTGTCAAGAGACGGATGCAAAAAAACTACATCTAAATTTACTTTTGATATCAGCACACAAAAATCCTTTTTTGGAAATACTGGTGAAAGGGGAGTTTCCTGCCCTCATCATTTTATATTTTACCTTTCAAACCCACAGTTCACTTGCTTGGCAAAATGCAAGTGGGACATTTAAAAAACACTTCAGTTCTGCTGCTTTTTAGGTAACTTTTGTAATTAACTATTTATTGATCTGGAAAACGTTCTTGGGAGGGCATGAGGAAGAAGAGGAAAGAGTAGTTAAATACTATACACTACTACTAATAAGCACTGAGACTTTTCTCATTTCTTAAAGGCTTTGACATGAAAATAAAACGTCAGTATCCACTTTAAATGTTAATAAATTTTCTGGTGCCTTCATACAAGATGCAACTTAATTTAATTCTTAATACTTCCAGATCATGAGAAGAAGAGTATCAGGCAATAACAATAAAAAAGTTAACTACATAAACCACAAATATTATATCGGTTTCACTCAAAGATTTCATAGCACATAAAGCAGTAAGCTACAAATCAGACCCATAAACAGCTAACAGATTGGGAAACAGAGACAAAGACAGTGAGTTGTGTGATGTGCCAACAAAGTTCCAGTGCAGAGTCCAGGTCCACAGTAAGAGAATGCAGATTTACATACTGGCTATAGGAGGATTGCCATGAGAAAATGACTGGGTTTTTTTAGTTAATCCCTAAAATAAAAGTCAACCAGTCAACTAAAAATCTGAAAGCTACTGGAGATTTACTGAATTTAACATAACTGAATTACTGAAAATTTACTAAAATACTGGTATTCTATACAAACAACATGATGGATCATTTAAAATACTCATTCTAAATAAATTAATAATAAATAGATTTAAAAAAAAAAAAATCACAAGTTATCAGAATGAAACACTAAGTAGTTTAGCAATTTCTGAATAAGCTGTGCCTTTGAGGGAGACAGAAGTTGCTGATTCCCACAGAAAGTCACGTGTCTGGCCCCTTCAGTTTGGGCTTTCTCTTTCTGCTTTACTTCTGACAGGAGAATACCCACAGTTTCCTCCAGATAGTTACAGTTTCCAGACAACCCTGAGAGTGAACAACTACTGCACTGTCCACTACATTCTGCTCTGCAAGAGACACAGAGCTGGAGCACCGGAGAAGACGGTTTGCCCTGAGTGCAATCATGGCCACCTGGAGCTGGCACTGGTCACCACACGGGCATCCCTTGGCTCTGCTAAAGATTTACCCTTGGATAGATATCGAGTTGACCATTACTGCAGCGGCTGGATATTCAGGGAACCCAGTAAGAAGCCTCAATCTGGCAGCTCACATATCTGATCATCCTAAAGGCTGTCTATAGACATTTGCTATATAAACAGGCACGCGGAGTCAAAATTATAGTAAACCTCAGCTGTCTGCTATGCCCTTCTACCAAAAATGCCCAGATTAGCACTCCATAAATTCTGCAGGTGACAGAAGTGCATGGACACTCCATAATCCACTCTGGGACGAAACACAAATTTACTATCTTAAGCACGCAATGAAGATAGCTTCTGCTAATACAGACTATTCAGTGAAGCAAACTACAGAATACATACATGAGCTTCTGCTTTAAGAGACAAATGGATGGTAATAAAAAGGCTGGAGATGGGATATCTGTGGCAAAGTCTTCATCACAGTTGGATTCCTCCTCCCTCCCACCCCTTAGTGAAATTAGAGCAGGGAGGTTGATTTGGAGAGAAAGGGTTACTCAGAGAAAACCACACACGGGCATGGAAGCACCACCAGCTTAGTCAACTCAGCAGGTGAAGTGTTAAGAAAAGGCCAGCTCAAGTAAGATTTGGTCCTGACTAGAATGATGAGATGGGACACCACAAAAATCCTGAGAAAAGACAGACTTGGCTACCAGCGAACACAAGTGATGCACAGTGTTGCAGTGCATGTACATTGAGAAGACTGAAAGACAGAACTGCAGAAAGATTTTTGTTGGCTCTGGTCGTTTTCTCCATTAGTTGCATCTTCTGAAAAAAAACAAACACCATCTCCGCTTCAGTTTCCCACTAAGATTCCTTTTATTTGTTTTTCGTCCCTATGTTCTAGCGCTACCGACTATCTCTTAATAATACCAGACACAAATCCAATTCAATCCATTTTGTTGTTGTACGTATCAGCTTCAAAACTCTAAAATATTTACTGTCTTTCTAAGTGACAAAAACAATAGGGAAGTTTTCACTACAACTACTTCTTTTCACTGAACATCACCATAAGAGCTGTCCTGCAGTATATAGTGACCCTACATCCAGATTTTCTTCAGAATTTAGTCACTTGGCCACAGAAGTCTGCCACATTACCACCCCATTCTCTTCCACAAAAGATGTAGGACCTTTCCTTGCAATCACTGTTCACATTTGCTTTACATGCTAAAGAAGGTGTATTTATCCTGACATCTTAGACTGTAAACTGGAGGACCTGTGAAATAGGCTCACTCTGCTTTCTGCCACTGGCAAAACCATTATTTCAAACAAATACTATTTTATTGTAACTAGGTTCTTCAAAAAACACAAATCAAAACACCAAATCTTAGATTTCTATTGTTGAGAATTTTCAGGTGCTCATTTTATTCTTACTGGCCAAAAGCTAGGCATCAACAAATGTTACCGGTTAAGGAGGATTACAGACAATATACTTAACACGGCCAGGAGAACAGGATAATGCCACTGAAAATTGAAGTCTGCTCCTCCCTTATGGACCATCCTTGTCCACTTGGCTTCCACACATTTGTCTTGTCCATATATCTGCCTTATATTCAGCATGCAGTTACCAAAAATGCATATGTTCAGGGAATGAACATGGATACAGATCAAGCTTTTCTTTGTGAGTCTAATTTTAACTCTGTTAGTTTTTCAATCCCCAGCTTGGAGGAGGAGGGAGCAGCACGATGGAGCAGAGTGGAGCGGAGGAGAGGTAAACGGCCTCCTATATCGACAATAAGTTACACACCCAAACCTGCCCAGGGAACCACCTCATCTCTGTTTCATTTATATTTTAGACACCTAAGTCTTTGAATAATACAAATTAAATATTAGAGTGACAAGGATTTATTTCTTTTTGATCTCTGCAATTTAAGACTCATGAACACCTTTTGTTCCATCAGAACACGCTTACTCTGCCCTCTGTATGTAAATCAAAAATTGGGATTTCAAAGGTGTGTCAAACCGAGTATTTTCACCTATACCACTGCTGCTCCATCTAAAAGGTTTTGCTGTAAGTCAATCTCTTTAATTTATAAAAGTCATACAGTCAATTTAAACATTCTAAAACTGTAGTGGAGCAATACAAGAGAAACTGAGAAATTCTTAGTCAACAAGTATTTTAAATTATAATAAAAACACTTTAGCAACTTGGCTCATTTAACAAAGTTAGTTTATATCACTATTGCAAAGAGCAAGCTTCTCATTTCAGAATGCTGAAAGCAATCATTTAACACAGTCCTAGAGGGAAGGGGAATAAAAATCTGCATTTCTCTGATGAGTTCGATTTCCAACATTCATTTTTCAATAGTTTCAATTTTTCAGTATTTTTATTAACTTTAAGCAATATTCAGAAGAAATGCTCAAGGATGTAAGTGGAATCTTAAATGAATTCCTCAATATGGTTTCTGTGCACTTAAAACATCTCATAGATAATAACTCCCTCCAGGAAAATACATCCTATTACAAATAGAAATTGCTTTTATCAAGTTCTAAAGGAAATGGTCTCTGCCTGCTTTTGTCCTTAAGCAACTAATGTCAACTACGGACGGGTTTATTAGCACAAGACAGAGTGCCAAAATCCTTTCTGTTGCTAAGACGAACGCGCGCTGTGTACAGCATATGGAAGATCTCCATTTTTAGACATCTCTGCAAAGTAAGGCCTTTGCTGAACATTCCTGTAGGTTCTAAATAATTCACATTTGGAGGGGGAGGAGACAAAGGTATCGTACTGCTCTGAAATACTGTACTCCACATGCTGCATCTTCTAACCGGCTATTGATTCAGGGTACAGAGCACAATTCTAGATCTCCTTCAAATGGACAGCCCACAGTGTATGCACAGCATTTTAAAAAAAAGGCAAGTTTAGTACTGGAAGGCTCTTTTTCTATTATCTATATTAACCTCTTGTTCATAACGAAATGCCCCAGCAGCTAGCAGAGCCAGCAAAGCCTCCCTACTCTCATGCATGGCTTTCAGGAATGTTGCTGTGTTGAAAAGGTAAAGTTATCGTTGCCCAACAACATGTAATTCAACAACAAAACCCCACTCCAAATGGCTTGATAAGAGAACAAATGTATGGATTTTTATAGACTTAGATCAACTCCAAGGTGTATATAAATTGACACAATGCTATTCAAAGAAATCAAAACTCTAATGCTCCTGTCACACATCCTGTACTGGTTTGAAGCTTGCTATAAAAAGCACTTGACAGGTGTTTACCTGACAGAAATTAATAGATCAGCCAAAAAACTCTACTACACTAACGTATCTTCATATTACTAGAAGTATGACTGTGAGTGTATTTGGTGTTGTAATTTGTCTCAATTTGGGCACTTTCCTAAATTCAGACTTGTGCTGAGAAAGTTGAAGCTGACGTAAGTCTTACATCAGAAGAGACTGACAGTAAACATAAAAGTTACACTGATTTGGACTCACAATTGAGCTGGATCTTTTCAAAACACTTGCACTTTCACCTATAGAATTAAAAAGGTGCATTTTAACAACAAAACAATCTGATCTAATGGCAGATGATGCCAGAACAACATGTTGAGCTTTCTGTCACCACTTCCAGTCTCACATTTCTGTGCCAGCTCCTGCACACAGGTAAAACTGCCAGCGAGATCCCTCATGGAGACCATCCTGCAGAAACTGAGCTCTGTAGGAGAAGAGCCAATACTTCCTGGGGGTTTAACTCCCTGAAGAAGCTCTCCAGGAGTCAGGCCATTAAAATGAGTGGCAATGCCTAGTGGTAGTGAAGAGGGGAACGAGACCGACTCCTGGTGGCAGAAATAACCCACTCGCTCCGCCCAAGGACGGGACATGTATTGCAAGTCTACAGATTCATGCCGTTCACCAGTTTTATTACCCTGTCATGCTTTTGCTGGCTACCGCTGATCTTAAAAATAACTTAAGAGTAACAATTTTAAGGTGTCTAAAAATACAGCTCTATTGAGAATCAGGGTTTTTTTTAAAAAAAAAGTATTTGATACTCCAGCTTCTTTAAAAAACAAACAAACAAAAAAATCTTTGATTTGATACAGTACCAAATTAAGATTTAAACAATGTTCTTCAAATACCTCCAAGCAAGTACTCTGCCATGTTTCTGGTTTTTTTACTTGTAACATTTGTAAAAGAAATTCTAAAGGTTATTTCCATGGCTCAGGAGAATTTGATTAATATTCTTGGAGAAATTGGGGGTTTTTTAATTTTTTTTTTTTAAAAAGCAATGAAATAAGCATAACATTACTTTTATGGATGTCACCATCTTTGGTCTACATCCAAATGCATGCTAAAAATAGTAAGAACAGAGTTATAATAAACCAGGAAAGTACAAGGTGTCTTGATGCAAAATTTGGTTTACATAAAATAGAAAAACATTTTTCCAGCAGATTTAAGCACCAAACTGCTCCTCATCTTAAGAAGACACCGAAGAGCTGCTATTTACCTATTACGCAAGAAACTGACCCCAGTGAAATCGTGTCTGAAGTATCACTCTTAGAAGCAAAAGTCACAAGTACGAATAAAAATTAGAGATATAAAAACTTTTTGGTTAACGAGAATTTAAATTGGTTACTAAATGATTACATGAAATCCTAATTTCAAGAGCAGACAGGACACACCCAGAATAACACCATTTTTTTCTTACTGCATTCAAGAGATAAAGTAACTTTCTGAAATATCAGAAATCTTCAGAAATCTGCAATAATTTTAAAAACGCAAAACGATTCTTAATACACCTTTAAATCACCAGTGTATCAAAGTAATTTTTAAAATGGTTTCCCTTCTCTCACTACAGTATCTCAGAATCCACTAGCTTAAATTTATTCGCATATCAAGACAACATTAAGTGTTCACAAATTTCTGTTCCTCTCCCCTCTCAATTATGCCAACATGAGACAAGCATTATCATTCCTGAGCCACGAAAAATAGTCTCATTTCTAACAGCAACCATCACCTCTCAAAATTCCAAGAGAAAAAAACCAGAGCTATTAGGCACCAGCTTTGCTGCAACTCATCAACAACAGATAAGACCCATAAAGTAGCAGCACTAGTCATGCAAAACACCTGGTGCTGCAGGCTGGAAATAGCAATACCAGCAAAAAAATTCTCTACGGTGTTTGTTCTTATTATCTTAGATACCATCTTCTATTTCTTATCAAGATATCAAGCTCATGAACGGCATTTGAGTGTATACAGATATTTAATAGTTCCATGAACACATCACTTCCCTTAAACTCAGCTGAATATAGACTTTTCAGGTGTTCCTTCTTAAGTTGTATCTAATTGCATCTCGTCATTCTGCCAAAGCAACAGCTGTCTCCTTAGGAAGGTAATAATCGTAGCATGAAAAATCAAGGTTATACTTGCTTCCTGCTTTTGCTCATGGCTACTATTCCAAAGGTGAAAAAAAATAAACCAAACACAAATACAGTAACATCTGAAACTTAACAGAAAAACTGACAATAAATACCAAAAAAACAAGGTAAAAAAAGCCCCAGATACATGCCAAAGCCTGAAACCCCACTTCTGGTCACTGTTATTAAGTATTATGACAAAAATTAAATACAATTTAATTCAGAAGATGTCTGTGACTTCTATTCCAGGCCTGCCTTAGTTTACTCATATCTTTTAAGAAAATATTGTCTTTACTTCCAAAAATGAATCTAAGCCCCTATGTACTGTTAAAGACTCAAGAATAATCTATGCCTCACAAAACTTAAACAGCGATTGTAAATTTTTGGACATGCATTCCTATTTTGATGTATCCCGGCAACTATGAGTAATAACTAAATAAAAGCAGTGGCTTTACGCACAGATTACGCTACATTTCCTACCGTACCTGCTACTGATGTTTCAACAGCGTAACTATTAAAACAAATCTGGCATATTAACCATCACGTTGTCTCATGCTAAAAATACTAGTTACAAGTGGCAGCAAGCACTATACCCATACTAGCATTCTTCTTTTTGTAACCCTTGGTAGCACTTCACTTAAAGCATGAGGAGCGGTGGGAAACTTTACGGGGAAAAGGGTAACTAAGACAAGGCAACTGGCTGCCCTTGTAATCTCCAGTCAACTTAAAGAGTCACTTCAGGTCATGAGAAATTTCAAGATGACAACTCTTTCACAGTTCTCTTCCCACGGTCAGAAAAAATACCACATGGAAAATAACTACTCCATGAAAAAACTACTCTTTCACTAGCTTTCATGGTAACTTGCACATAAACTAAACAATGTACAAGGGTATCAATCACTTTCCTATTTAAAGGCCTTTTCAAAACCGTGCACAAACTTGTAAGAATGCTCAACCGACACATATCAGCTGGCTCATGTACTGTTTTCGGATATTGATATCTGCAATCCTTTTACCGGATCTAGCATCATTGTCCGAGCTCAGATGACTCAGACAAAAACAATGTGAAAACATGCTTTGTTTTCGTGTTTAAAGTCTCCATCGGTCTCCCGTGACAATAACAGGAAGAGCTGTACGGATCGATACACAAGATTACTAATACGGACTTTTCTTCTCCTACTCAACAACACGTACGCGAAAGTTTCTTAACCAGGTAACGCAGGCAACACACTTACCAGATCTCTGTGAAGTACCCAGTTTGCATGGAGGTAATGGATTCCATCGAGGATCTGGTAGAGTAGGGATTTAACCATAGATCTTGGCAACTGCATGGGCTTTTTATTTGCTTTTGAGGCACGGTGAAACTTGATAATATGCTAGAAATAAAACAAGTAGAAACATGAAGCACGTTAGATAAGTAGAAAGGTCTTTTGTTACGTTGATTTCTTTTAAACTATTAAGACTAAATAATGGAATGAAATACAGTATCTGCTGAACATCACAATTAGAAGTAATAGTGATGTGCTCACAATTTTCTTACATTGTTTTTATTCTCCAAGTTGCTTTAAGAAAAAAAAGCTATCAAGCTTTTGTTAATAACTGAAGACTGGCTACTTACCTTCAAGTAAAGGGTCTTAAGACATCCTCCTCCCTCCCTCTCTCCTCCCTATTTGGGATCCTCTTATCCTTATCTGCTAGAGCAGAAGCTTCCAAACCAGGAATATCTACCAGAAAGAGGACCACACTCCCTCCTCCTCTACAAAAACACCCGGCACAGAGTGCTTGCAACTACTTTGCTGCTCCCCTCCTAAATCATAATCCCAGTAGAAAGAGTAAATAAATGTAAGGTGGGGGAAGATAACCCCAAAACTTCCACACTACAACATTATGGTGAGATCATGTTTAAATATCTAAAAATGGCTATATTCTTGACTCCAAGTTTTGGCTGCATACTTCACTGATGATGACAAGCTAGTGGCTCTTGCATTACAAAAGTCAGTCAGCCCACTAGAGGACAAATACCACTTGAAAACATCAAATACTGAAAGGGATCGCAGCATTGGTCAGTTGAAGGAATGAAAAAGAATCATGAAGAGGTTGCTGAGAGATCCTGAAATATTCATAAACTAATTAACACTTATTGTAAGATCAACATGGAGATGATGGGTTAAAGTTTGGTTTTGCTACCCTGTAGAAGCAATAGAGTGGGATGAGGCCCTTCTACCTTTTCAATCCTCAGGCAAAGTAGAGCTAGGCAAGGCACAAATCCAATCTTAATATATCGCCATGCAGCAAACAACTAAATCCATTCATTCAGACGAAAAAAAATCAAACTCCTTTTTGAAAGCAATTCAAAGAAGTATCTCAAACAACAAAACAGTTTGCCATTATGTGCTTTTTGAAAGACAGAAATAATAAAGGCAGTTTGCATTTTTACTGAAAGCAATTCAAAATGCTAATCTGTAGAGTGACAAGACTACAAATTACCTAATTCTTTAAATAGGATTTGTCTAGTTAAAGATCATCGCCCTCCCCAGGTTAAAGACAGGCAGCCAATGACTGTGCTTTCGTAGGACCTCTGCCCCCTCTACCATTAACCCCATCAAGTCTGTCACTACTGTTCTCAATGAAAATGCTAACAAGTTACTGTTTTCTCATGATAAATGCTACACACCTCTGGCTATCTCCAGCACGTTAGCCACTGTCAAATTGTGCTTAGCAAAGGTGTAGACAATGTAATTTAAAGATAAATTAAAAAAGCAACAAACAACAAAACAACTCCAAACAGACCAGAAAAGCCACCTGCTTACTCCCTATCGACAGCAATGTTCCCACTGAGCTTTCTGCTGCAAGATGTACAACAGTAATGACTCTATATTAAAAAACAGTATAAAGGAAATGAACAGGATTAACTGGTTTTAATACACAAATGAAGATCAGTAAACAAAACAAGCTCTTAGTACCTGATCTTTTAATTGTGCAATCACTCCAAAAACTACAATAGAAAGCCTTAAGAGCCTTTCCTTAGAAAAGTTTTTTCTCGCCATGTCACAAGAAGATTGTACGTTAAAAACCCTACCTTCTAGTACTGCACATGGGGTAACGACCTTCAGGTGTAATTACAATGCAAATCATAAAACAGTAATGATACCATAAACTCCCAAATGGATATCTTTATTAACACAAGGTATGAAAAAATCCAGGAGCGCCAACAGGCAAAGGTCACAAAACCGAGACCCATAAACCCAGTCCAGTCTGTTCAAGGTGCATGCAGTGACGAAAAGGGTTTTCTATACTCCTTTAAAATCTGACTAGTATCCACACAAAACATAATTCCTTATATTAAAGGCATATAGAAAATGAAATTGAAAGAGTCCCATGGGACAAAATGTGACACAATGAACCACAGATGCCTTGAGGAGGAACATTCTGTCTCTGGCCCTACCACAGCCCCTGGTACCTCCTGACAAAGCGAGTGAGATAGCACCAGGCTGGTGCCCTTGATTTCTGCCCCTGCCCTCCTGTGTGGCTCCCAGCTCCTTCCAAGGGATTGGGAACCCTGTCAAAGGCTTTGTCCCATGAGAAACTAAAGGGCTGAGCAGATGTTTAAAGCAATGAGAGAATCTGTTCGGAAACAAGACACTATCAGCCAAGAAGCTACTGGTATGCCAGGGCCATCCACCAGAGCGGCAAAGCAAAGCTTAGAAAAGGGTAGAGAAGGGGAAGGTTTTTTCCTGCGGCGACCCAAAGCAACAGCATCCCTCTTTCTCTCATTCCACAGGAACACCTAGGTGAACTTTTGAGGCAGATAATCTGCCCTTACACTGAGCTTTAGCTATGCAGGTTACCTCCAAACCAGAGTGAACGTAACTAAACCAGTGCAATGCCAGGCAAAGTTATCCAGCCAGACTTGCCAGGTGAGGCTCACCACCACTTACCAAAGCTGGCCCACACTCCAGAAGATGACAAGGCTTGTTCTTATATCTGCCTCTGAAATGTCACTTAGACACAACCTAAGTTATCTTGCTTTGATGTCAGCTTGCCCCAGTCAGAAAGGCTAAGAAAGCAAGCTCCTTTCTTGAAAGAGTTATTGAATTGCAGAAAGGAATTAATACGAATAGTTTTGCTTCAAACAAGCACTATCACCATTAGACATAATTCAATTTACTACAAAAGCAAATAAAAATTATTGTGGCGAACTTACTCTGTAGAAGTTTATATTCACCAAATCACAAACTTCACCTCATTACAGTTTGGATTAGAGAATTGAACTAAAATTTAACTAAATAAATACTGCAGGGTCAAATATCACAGGGAACTGAAAAGCTGAGTTTGCCCCATGCCACTGGAATGAATACACAGTGCTTGTGACCAGGTCCTACTCTCAAGAGTTTTGTAAAAAAGTACTTCATCCAATTTATTGTATGCAACTAGCCTTATGAAGAAAGACCAACACACATAGCCAACACTAAACAGCAATTTCAGTGGCAGTGTGCATCTCAGAAGAGCAAACAGATGCCACTGCTGAACAGCATGTCTTCTAGCAGAAGCAACAAGCCCCAACTTCTTCTTATTTGTATTTTCAGAAGTGTATCTATACATCCATACCACTGTTGTGGGAAAATATTCCTCAAATTAATTAAGTAAATAAACAAACAGCGTCAACATAAAAATTAATGGTCGTAACAATTTGACAAAAGCTTTGGAGATGAGGCAGATCAGGCACACAGGAAGCTCCAAAGTAAAGGAGCTTAAATAGAAGACCTCATGTGTAGAGATGGGTGCAGGTACCAGCACAAACTAGGATGTTCTTAATACATAACTGCACTATGCAAGTAGATGAGGTGTTCACTACTAGCTTCACTTCCTGAATAGTCCCAAAAGTGCAGCCTCCAGTACAGCAGAGAACAGCTATAACCTTACATTTAGGTATGGAAGGTGTGGAATAATTTACAGGAATTACAACCTACCTTTCCTGTTTCCCCAGATGACTGCCTCAACCACTACGCTTCAAAACCACCCTTCTCCCTTCTCTCATTCAACAAACCTTTTTGCAGACTAGCACAGCATCGAGACTGCCCCAGGATTTGGGAGTATAGATTTGAATCCTGATGTAAATCCTGGTATGAAGGACACTCTGCACCTCTCAGTGAGCCAGGAAGTGCGCTTCTAATCTTTAGGCACAGCTCAAGGTCTTTGCTGAATCCTACCCCTAACAGATAACCACCAAGAAGAAAACATGAGGACTTCCACAATTCAGTCAATTCAGAGAGGTACGTTTGTAGTAAGATGACAAGCAGCGTCAGCATTCTCCATGTCTTCATTGCCACTCCCTACAGATAACTTAATTCCCATATTCTGATAGACCATCTGGCCACAAAAGCTGGAAAATACCCAGACACATTCAACAAAAGTTTAGGGAAGCCTTGTCAGTGCGCACTGGGAGTCGTACGCTACATAACAGAAAGCCATCCACAATGCTAACCAGCTAACCATTCCATTTTAATTTGTTCATTAGAACACTGCAGATGCAAGATCTCCTTCTGATATATCTAAAATACTTCACAACAAAGGAAGAATGCATGTTGTACGAGGTAAATGAAACTCCAAGTAATAGTCAGATCTATTCAGCACAAGTAGCCAAGTCCCTTTCCCTTTCTGTGCATCTGTATTTTCAGATCCTTAAATCTTAAAAATATGATGCCGCTGATTGGATTCCAAAAACCACTGAGAGTCAGTTAGGTATTAACTTCTGAAAATAAACATAATAGACATATTTTTACATTGCTTTTACATATTTTGCTTTAAATTTAAGCAAGGCATCAACTTTGTGGCAGTGGCTTTAAGTTTATTTTCTAAATTAAATCAATACTTTACTGATCAACATGACAGTATACATTTATTAACATTCTAGAAAAGTAATAGCGCTTCCAGAAGCTTGCTATCATTTGCTGTTTGCAGTCTCTGGGACTACTGTTTTTATTCACTAACTGCTTATTCCCAATATTCAACTTCAAAAAACTTAATAAAATTGAAAGGAAAACCAGACGAACTGGCTTATTTCAAGAAGAACATTTTAGCTTTAGCAAAGGCAAGTCCATATGAATGCTAATAGATAAAGAACCGAAACTGCTAAGCATCTGTAAAGAAAATATAGTGGTGACTCATGAAAGAATATTCAATCTAGCAGTTTCTTCTGTGTTACCTACTGTGTTAAAACTGGCTGGAAATTGGCCAATGAACTACATAGATTTTCTAAATCCTCCACCATAAACAAAGCAAGCATAATGCATGGCAATACAGAGCAACTCATTTAGTCTCTTTCATGAAAACCCCTGGTATTTACCCAGCAGTTAAATGAGCATTCAAAAAGATTCTAATTTTAGCTTGCTTTCAAGAAAGTCAAGCTGATGCAAGCATATTCTGTGTGTTACCCCATTCCCAACGCTGAAAATTGCAGTTCAGTATGACAGAGGTTAAAACAAACAAACAGGTCAGATCTGGAAAGTTTCCATGGAAGTAAGAAGGCAGCTAAAGGAGAGATTTTATTCATGTCTGACTAAATGAAGTTACAGTGTAAGCTGCCACCTCAACAAACATGAGATGATCCGTAGACCACTAGACACAATCTCCTAGAAAACCTAACTACTTGAGTTCTACTGCTAAAGGCAATGCTTGTTTCAAAATTACACGCATCTCTATCAAACTTAGTGCAATCATATCACAGATGCCTCTTCCTGCTGAAGTAAATTGTCTGTTTGCTCCCACACTTTAGCAAAACCCCTTCTTTCTAATCAATCCTAATTCAGCCTTTGAGAATAAAACAGAATTATGTCAATGCGCCAGTAAAAAGTAAAATTACATTTTAATATTAAAGAGATGAAAATCGGGATACACATCAAATTGGTGCCAAGATCAAGAGGAAGATTCAGATTACACGGCTTTAAGTCTCATTTTAAACATAAAATTATTTCCATCTTCTCTCTTCGAGAGTCAATACCCATGGTAACTAATTGTTGAATGTTAAATGTAAAGGACATAAAAAGCTATGGAAGAATAAATCAAAATCTAAAGGTAGTATAAAAGCCAACTGTGCACTGTGTGCATAATTTTCAGAAAGACTAAGCAAAAATAGACCAAATTAACTGGAGTAACATTTCTTTGCTGTTCCAAAAAATAAATCCCAGCCTCCTATGTCTCCACTTAGGACTCATTTCAGACATCAAAGTTTTAGATATTCAATAAATTTTGTTAAGGGTATATCACACGTAAAAGCAAATCAAACAAACCAAAAAGTCGGTAAAAGTACTTCTTCAGTGATCGCTTCAGTTTGCAGCTTTGGAAGCATTACAACTGTCAACACATAACAGTCCTTCGAAAGAGGAGGGGAAGGGGGAAAAGTATCCCTCAACACTCTCCCTTTAAATGATGCCAGTACACAACCATCATCGAGTATCTTTAGAATGTCATTAACCAAACTGCCTAATGAAAAATCCATTTCTAAGTGACAAGAGGGCAACATCGTAACAGTGAAAGGAGCTTTAATGCACTTAAATTTTGCTAATGACAACTTGCTTTAAATACCTAAGCTTTGAAGCGCAGAGCAAACAGATTCAGTATAATTTCCCTAGGTTTTGCTGGGGTCTTGCTAGGTCTTCTACATGTTTCAGACCTAAGTATGTCAAAATAACTCTATGTGATGATAACAAAAATCATCAGAATTCAGCTACTTTTTCAGTATGTATCTGAAACAGTATTCATGACACTCTATTCACATTAATTCTTCACACACTTTATGCCTTTGCACCTATGTTTCTGTCTTTGAGGTCTGTTCCTACCTGTTCTTCCCTCCAATTCTCACGCTTTGTGGTACAGAAAATGAACTCACATAAACTACTCTCATATCCATACAACTCTGGCAGAAAAAAAGCAAGTTCTGTGAGTGACAACTGCATTCTCAGAACAGACAGCTGTCAACAAGAAACTGTCCTGCTTTTTGCAAGAAATCCAACTGTGACTTTAGTGTCAAAGACCCCAGATGTTCCATTTGGAAGAGATAAATCATGCTGTAAAGACTTTCCATAACAATGGCTGATAAAAATTGTAACTTTAAAGCAATCAAAACCTATGCTATCCCACTCCTTTCTGCCCCAACAAATTGCATTCTTCTGCCAGCTAGCAGAATCCTGTATTGGTAAATATGGACACAACACAGAAGAGAAGACAGCACAAAGAATCACCTAGTGGAGTAAGATTGAATTAAGACAAAAATGTACATGACTACAGGAAAAAAAAAAAAAAAAAAAATCACCGAGAAAAGGATTTTCAAGTACATAAAAATATTTATGCTCAACTAGCATCTGAATTATCCTTGTGATTAAGACTTAAACTAAAGCCTAGCAGAAGAAAGAATTAAAACTGATTACACCACATTTGAGGAACACTTTAAAACTCAGATCTCTTAGAAAGCATCCAAGTGATTACAAACCTGCAGGTTTACTGCACAAATCAGTATGCAACACCCTTACAACTTTATTTAGCATATAAGAACATTATTCAAAATGTTGTTAGCTGAAATTAAGTACATTTTTTTATATATTTAGAGAATCAGCTAGTGTTATGAAACTCACATGTAGGAAGATTATTTGAGGATTATTTTTAGGTACACACGCACAACAATTATGATCTTATATTTATGATCTCTATCCTACAATTTTAAAAAGCAGAATGTGCAACAACTATTCATATAATACACAGTCAGTCTGTCAACTTAACACATCTGTGTGTTAATTGAATTAAGTTTTTTTTATCTCAACAAAAGTTAATCAAGACAGAAAACCTGGACACAATTTTGACGAAAAGCACCTGAGACCTTACGAGTAGATACTGAAAAAGGAATTTCCCTCTCAAGAGAAGGAACAGGAGATGGTTGGTTCTGTGGCTATGAACACCCGAAGCTGCAAGTTTCAGACAACTGGAATATAAAGGTGTGAGACTGAAACAAGTTACCAGCAATTAGGAAAGGATGTGACCTACAATGTATGATACATTCAATGACATCCGTGGGCATATACATTTTTAATCTTGCATTAGGTTCTCTGTTTACGTTGAGGCACAAGCTAAGGAATGTCCTATTTATTTCATAGCATCAGCATATATAAGCAGTGAGGACAGTGTAGACAATATGCTATAAATTAACGTACGGCACATCCCACAGCCTAAGAACTTTAACAGTTTACAGAGACTAACAGCAAAGAAAAATCGTAAGGAAATTATTAGTGGATTACACAAAGACTTCTGGTAATTAAAGCAAACAAGAGTTATAAATCAATTGGTCAAAAGAATTCCTATATTCTTAGATATTCTTTATTGTAAACTCATGAATGGCTTTGCAGTGCTTTGTATAATGTAACTTGAGAGGTGATGAAGGATAAAAATCTTTGTTAGGTTCAGTTATTGAATGACGAATATGTTTGCAGATAAGGAAAACATAATAAAGTCTTCACCAATACCTGTCAAAAGTAGTTCAAATTAGCACAGCTTTCTTTATCCCTTAGCAGTGGTAGCAAGAGAAGTTACAGCAAATTACAAAGCATGCTGTTATCTATATTCAAATTTCAGATCTGAGCAGTCTAATCCTTGGGAATTAAACATAAAATGAAAAAAAAGTTCTTGCTCACCATAAAAGAACTTTTTAATAAGTAAACTGGCACAATCACTTTTCCTCAGTAGAAAAGGACAATTTTTTTCCAGTATTACTAAATGAACAGAATAAGATAGCATCTAATATAGTTTATTCATCTCTTGCCAAATGTTTCCAGTACAGAAGCTAAAAAATGTAATGATTTTAATTAATCTGATGTTTGTAAGTGATGCGCATTCTCTCTTCTAATTGAAGCCAGGAGTTACTACTGAAGCTGAGCAGCTTTGAACAGAACGATTCCCATACTTAGAGGCACGTTTTGGTAAGTAACTCTAAATTACCTACATTTGAAACCATTGGTCTCTGGGATTCTCTATCTCTCTAGTGACAGCAGAATTCCAAAACTTAAATCCTTCTAAATTGATACCCACAAAGAATAGACTTATTTTGGTTTTGTGTAGTGCTGGGGGAGCACATGGTGCTAAGCAATAGCAAAATGTGCCAACCCCCCGCTATAATTTCTACCCCGAAGAGCTGAAAGGGCACAAGCTGTAAAGCACAGGAAATGCAAAACACAACACAACACAGACAGAATGACAAGTGGTTGTTATTACTGAAATGCGTTACAAAATAAGTGGATTTTCAGGAGTGTTTTGAAGGAGGATAGTGAAGGATCTTTACGTACGTTAATTGGGAGGCTGTTCCATGTGTAGGAGGCAGCGTGGAAAAAGACACAAAGTTGGGAGTGAGCAAAAGAGACAAAAGGGGAATTAAGAGCGATGCTTGGGAAGTGCTGACAGTAAAGGAAATGAGGACCAAGGTAAAGCCAGAACCACGAGTGCCTTGAACATGGCTACTTTATGCAAGGGAGAGGAACAAAAAAAAAAATCCTGGCAAAGGCTTAAGAAGCAAGGAAACATGGGCAATTATACAGGAAAGGAGAAATGATTTGTGTAGCATGTCCCATAGAAAAAAACGTAAGAGAGTTAGGAAGTGGGAGACCAGTTCACATCAAACAACTAGCGTAACAAACATTTCAGTCTCAATAGAAAAGAATTAACTTCACTGAGATTATGACCAATACCCAGCCAGATGGGAGGAGTGGTAAGAACATTAGACTGCAGTGATTCTTTATCTAAAGCTGTTAAATAATGCAGAAAAAAAATAAAATAAATAAATAAAATTTAAAAAAAAAATAAATAATCACACCACGTAATGTAAAAACCACATGCCCAAAATAAATTTAAATGGAAAAGGTTAGTAAAAAGGTGTTGTCAACATGTCATTCAATGTAGCAGTACAATGTGTTTGTTGCAGTTGTTCTATAAAATGAGTAAACTCATTTGATGCACAAATAAATTCTGTCCATGCAGGGTTTTAGCCACTGCATTCCTATTTGTCATCACTTTCACCAGTTATAAGAAATACACAAACTCTCAGTGTACATTGAACTTTGATGAAGAAAACTTAAAATACAAAGCTGCTACTCTATAAGACAAATAAAATTAAATATATTTTAAGCATATAAAGGGGCATGAAATACTATGACTTCACTTGGTCCGAGCCAGAAGTATCTTTTTGCGTGGTCTAATTTTACTTTCCTTCCAGACTAAAATTGTGTGTCATTTGCAATAATATATTCATTAGCTCTTGAAAGCTAAGTACAAAAAAAAACAACAAAATGAGCAATTTGTCACTAACATTAGCAACAGCAACTTCTATATTACTGAAGCCTTAGAAAGTAATACTGGATTTAATATTACTACTTCCTTTCCTTGCCAGTATTTTCAAAGTAATTATATGCATATTGATTACTCTTAGTAAGTGTTTGATATCTTTTGGGTTTAGACACAAATCCAGGTCCAAGTAACTCACATCAAATCTATATGAGTGGAGCTTGAATATTTGCAGCTGAGCTCAACTCATGACGACACTATGTCTATCTCTACAATAGGTTAAACCAAATCACAGTGTATTTTGCTGGGAACTTAAGCATCTAATTCTCCTCTTCCACAAAGTGATAGTCCATCAATAGGTGCAACTAGCAGTGCTTACTTTTCTTTCTCATTTTCTAGTCACTCATACTGTCACAAATGCACTATTCAGAAGTGTATCATTAATTGTTGGTGAATTCCAGCATATCTCAGTGAGAGGACGCAGTAGAGCAGTCCCTCCTCTTTTTTCTTTCTCTGCATGCGCGCACGTAAAACTGCGGGAAAAAGAAATATTAAATACATGGTCTCAATTTAGGAGTGCTTTCTTTAACCTCAATTAAAGCCTGTAGGAAAACTATTCTAGCTTCAAAATAAATTGACTTTAAAAAAATTCTACACGGGCTTTTGCAGGTTTTAAAGCACAGAAAGAACAGGATGACAGTTAGACCCTTAATTACAGAGCAAGAAATTTCCGCATCTCTGCACTACATGAAGGTAGGGCACACAGACATTAGTTTGAACAAGCTCATATTATACTACCTCAAACACTCAGGGAAATCTGTACTTACCCACAAATCATGTTCAGCATAATCAAACAGCAGCCAAACCTTTCTGTCACTGTGAGAAAGGAAAACCTTCTGCAATGCAATCACATTAGGGTGCTTCAACTCTCGTAAAAGCTGCAGAGAAAGAGAAGCTCTTGTTACTTCTGTGCTTGTTAAGAAAAACAAACGCAACAACAACAAAAAAACACAACAAAGCAAGTCTTAGCGCACACATCAAACAAGTAATCTTAAAACAGGCCCTAGAAGAAAAGATGTCACTGCTTCAGCATATAACCTTCAAAAGGTCAAAATCTGGGATATCTACAGCCTCCGTGGCATGGGTTGCTGCTTGGCCAGCACAGCTGACCATCACTAGCTACTTTTATCTGTCCCACACTCAGGAAACAGCTGCCCATCCCACCTATTCATTCCACTCGCCTTCAGCTTCTATCTTAAAATAAAAGATACCACTACACGCAAACATAAGTGTTCTCTTATGAAAGGTGAACATCAGGATTTGAAGATGCCAGAATGAAGCTTGTGCAGCTGGTCCAGTTCTTTGTATGAAAAACACTGTTCTCGATCACCACATAATTATCGTTATTACCAATAGTTTTCTTTTGCATTGGATCCCGGCCTCACTTGCATCGAAGTCCACGGTATGGTTGTTCTCATAACATAAGAGTGTTTTCAAAGAAAAGCTTACCAAAAGCATTTTTCTAATGCTTGTTTCAACTACTATCCTGTAATCCAGAAATAAACCCAAATTTACTTACTGCTTGCCAGAAAGAAAACTAGGGCTCCTAGGGCTCATGACTAATTAGGCAGCACATTAAAGCAGGCACTGCTGCTGAAGTCATCCTTCTGCCAGATTTAATCATTCTCAGGAGAAGTTGGGAAGTGGTACTCCCAAAAATATCACTTCTATGGAATCACTTTTTTTTCCTCCTCCATATTGCAGTCACTAGAATGATTGATCACTTCTGGTTTATCTGAAAATTGCTTGCATCTGCAGCACTAGTATATAAATTGCCAAGAACCAATTTATAATGGCAAAACAGTAAACCAAGTAGGTTCCAAGGCACATTTGAGAGATGTGAATCTTCCAATTTTTTACCTTACAAAAAAAGACTCTAAATGCTTATTTTGGGGGAGGGGGGAAACAAGGAAACTATTAATTTTAAATTATATTATCCTTTGGTTATACAGATATCCATCAAGATAAAGAAATCTTCTAAAGAATATTACAAGTGCTTAAATCTATTCCATTTTTTCCAGCAAATGAAATAATTTAAATGCTTTTTCTGCCACACAGAAAGCATTTTCATCTTTTTGTTTCTTCCTCTCCCTAACAGTAAGCATTTCTAGCTGTAAAAAAAAAATTCTTCCCTAATGAATTAATCGTCACACTCATGAATCACTTAGAATATTCAGTAAAAATTATTTTGTCACTTAACAAATAGTAACAACTTGCAGAATTATAAACTAATAAAATCCTAGAGAGTAAAACTGTCTCTTCGTTAGGCATCAAGAGATGTTGCTATATAGCTTGTCTTTAGTAAAACTAAAAACTATTTTCCAGTAGGGATTTGATGTGATGCCTCTGCCTTTTTTATTTTCTTTTTTTTGAATGAAAAGTTCTTTTCATTTTAGGGTAATTATTAAACTAGAAGAGGAAAAAAACACTATAGCAGGTACCTTTTCTTTTAAAGAAAAATCTAATTGCAATAAAGATTCTGTTGACAGCAATGTGTTTTGTTTAAAAAAAAATAATAAAGCATTCTCTCAAAATAAGTAAAACTTTGCAGTAAAAAAGAGCCAAAGATAACATACTTCAATATCAAATGCTAGCATAAACAAGTTAACAGAAATATTACGTAGAACATAAGAAAAAAAAGAATGCCTGAAGTGTTGAGCATTAACAACAAAGGTGCTATACAAAAATGAGACAGGAATGGGTATATTCTGCAGCTCTCAAACACCTCTGCTCACACTAAAGCACACAGAGAAACTGTTTGTAGCAGTGGTCTGATTAACAAATGAAAACTGAAACCTCTCCTTTCTAAGTCATGAAAAGAGGATATTTTCATATTAAAGAAAGAAGATTTCTTATCAAAACCAACACTCATTTACAATGGGCAAGTTCTTTCTAACACATCCTTCTCCCCTGTTGATTCAATTTAGGTGACACAATAAGCACACTTCACTAAACCCAGCATTTTTCACGTGACAGAATCCAACTGTTACTGGTATGATCTTAAACTCTGGGTTTTGTAAATCACATGAGAATATGAGGAAGAAGCTATTGTGTTAGTTTTATACTGTAAGTGTTGAGTTTCTAACAGAGAACGTCTGTATCTGACCTAAAGCTGAAGAACTCTAAGGCACTCTAAGGCAAAGCATCTCTGCCAAAAAAAGTTGTGACACTATTTTTCAGCCACTGGGTGACTGGTTGTAGTTGCAGCCAGTTGCAGATGGCAAGAGCTCCCACCCAACTGAGTCTGTTTATACATGTTACATACGCACTCTCTACCCACCTGCTTCTCAAGCCTGCTCTGCTTGGAATCAGTGTGTTAAAAGCCGTAAGTTTATTTTTACAGTTGTAGTCTAGACGATGCTGAGATATTCCCAGTACCTCAAATCATAGGGGCTACACCAGCCTTATAAACAACAGATTTTTTTTTCTCTCTCAGAAGAGGAACAGGTACAAAGCAAAACATTTAAGAGACATGAATGTTTACCAAACACACCTTCTCTAACAGTTATACTTAAGAGGATATTCATAATTTATACAGAACATAAGTGGACTTAAACTCATTTTGTAGTTATTTAGATACCTACCAATACTAAAAACTAGATTGAAAATTTGTCAAATCATCTCGTTCAATCTAATGGTGTGCAACAGAAAATATTGATAAATTGTCCTTAAGAATATTTACATGAGCTTTTGTGTTACCAATTCCACACTACAACAGATTAACAAATTTGCTAGTTAAGGAGGAAAGCAACTCAAATTTTATGCTATTCACATCTGTATATCTTAAGTGAATGCTTTAGCACTTATCATGGATAGTAATTTTGGAAGTCCTTTTGTAGTTTTAGCAAACAACAGACCCTTATATCATCTTCTTTTACTGAGCCACATCTCAGTATAATAGGACACCCCAAGAAATTTCCTGTAAAATAGAAAGCTGCAAGTGGAAAGAAGTGGTGCACATCCAAACCAGAACTGTTTCAAAAGCTTTGTTTTGTCCTGGCTGCCATGACTATGAGTACTGCAGCAGCCAATGCTTCAGCAGTAGGAGCCAGACCAAAGAAACATCATCTACAGAGTCCAGTGCTCTGGGTCAAGAAGGGGAGCTCTGCTCCAGCTACGCTAGGCTTGCAGGGGTGCTAGACACCAACTAGATGAAATCAGAAACTAGCTTAGGGTACAAGCAACTAGCATGAGTCACGGACAGAAATGTTTGCCAGATTACGCCTAAAAATAATTTCATCTTGAGACAAACCACAGCAGAAGAGAGGGTGACCACAGGGATCAAAGCGATGTTACTCACAGGTATGTAAAGAGTGGAGATGCAAGAAGTCATTCAAAAAGCACTGGAAAGATGTGATCAGAAAGGAATATAGGGCAGAGTCAAATGAAAATAGAGAGACAACAAATTTGAGGTAAGTGTTTTGAAGACAAGTATTGATCTAAGGTTTAGCTACAAAGAAATTGGAGACTTCGGAAACCATATTTTCATTAAAGCAGACAGATGGAAGCCAATAGTGTGAAAACATGGGAACTATTCAAAGCTACTTGAATCACAGCGGTGATACAAGTACCCCAACGACTTACCTTTGACCAGAATTTTGTCAATATTTAACTTCTACATCAACCACCTAACCATACTGTCATTTGTTTTTTCTCTGAACGGTTTAAAACATTATGTAATGCTTTAAAGGATGACAGGATAGCACCTATCTCTTCAAGTAACCCTGATCTTGGAAACAAAGACCTAACTCATCTCACATTAGATTTGCCACTTTTGCTTTTCTGCCAGCTTCTTCTATGAAGGGCTGGAGATTCCTGTTGCCTTTGTGCAGGCTGAGAACAAACCCGGCTTCAAATTCCATGAATAAGGGAGCAGAAAAAATCAGTTTTACATATACTGTCCAAATACGAGATACAGGTCAGACATGGAAAATAAGTGTGTTGTAAGATTACAGTTAGGTAAGACTTTAGCTTAGCCTAATGGCTCACCTTCCAGTTTTGTCCTTCCCCTACTCCCTTTATTAGCTGTCATAGGCCACATATGTCTAACTGTTAAAGTCATGCACCTTTTTCTGAAATGGTTGTACGTCCATTGATCACCATAAACACATTTCACAAATGTGGATTTGAGCCATACCTAGAACCCGAAGAACAACTTCAGAGACATGGTAAATAACTGTCTACAGCTTTGCTGCACCACAGATTGCCTTACAAATCTTAAATATACAAACCAAATAAATGAAACATAATACCAACACTATTTTTCTTAGGTCTTGTGTAGAAATAAATCAGTTCGGAGACTTGGTTAATCAAGTCTGAAGTTAGGAGTAACCAACATACTGTCCTAACAACCAAAAGATTCCAGTGTACCCAATAATATTTTATGACAAGATAACAGCCTGAACATAAAAAGGATCTGCAAGTGCAAGAATTTATTACTAAGCAAACAGCATCATATTTCAATAAAATTACAGAGGAACAGGAAGCTAAAGTACAAGTTACTTCACACCCAACTTTCAGTAAAATGCTAATAAAAACCTGCCTCTCAGGTGAGTTACAAAGCATTTCTTCCTTGGTAAAAGCATACAAAGCCGTTTAGGCAGAAGGTCACTGAGAAGGATATAATTCTGATTTGCGAACATCTGTGCAATTCTGCCTGTCCCATACGATGCCTTGCTTGTAAACAAGCACAAGAAAGTAAAAGTGGGATATCAGATAAAGACAAAAAGAAAAGTCTAAAATATTTTACTTCACATTTTACCGACGGCTACGACACTGATCATGGAAAGAACAAACACACACGTAATGACAAAGCTTCACACTTAAAGTGAAAATCAGCACAGGTCAGATACAAGCAGAACTCAGAGGTGGCATCATATGATTGGCAAATACAGCACACACATTTGTAAAGGAAATATCAGGATGTTCTCCTCGAATAAGTGATTTTCTACACAAGCACAAGATCTGTGTTCAAATTTCAACTTTATAATAGCGTTAAGTACTTCAGCAGATGGGAAAGATGACAATTGGAAGAAGTCTGAGCAAGGAACAACCTAAAAAGGCAGCTGACAATGGAAAACATTTCCAGGTAATGTAGTTCTATATATTAACTATTTGGAGCGTTACCAAAGAATAGATATAGCGATTATTAATAAAATCCATCCTAGCACTAAAATCGTGAGAGTGAGTGAAATTACCTGACTAAATGAAGGTAGCATTCCCAGTGAGGAAAAAGAGTATGCCAATACATCATCTTTTCTGATACTTTATTCACTGATTGAGTAAATAAATTTCATCTCACTTCTGTGTTAGGCTTAACAGCACAAAATTAATATACACTCAGAAGCTAACTAAGAATTTCTCCTACAGACTGAGAAGTCATCAGGTGCAGATGTCCTGGCTTGAGTTAGAACAGAACAATTCTGTTCAGTGATTTTTACTTTTCAGCTCAGTTCCTTTAACTAACTGCACTTTCTGAAATTAGCAGCCTGTTTTCACAGGCAGTGCCTGCTTCTAGCAGTGATAATGCTCCATGTTTAGAGTTAGTACCAGGACTGGTGTGCAGACCAAGGCCACTGCTAGATCTTGTATACCACGTTGAGGGGTGCAGAAAGTAAAAGCCGCACCTACAGGGAGGAGAGGACAGATGGGTGCCCTTAAACTGACCCACGGGATATTCCATCCCATAGATGCCATATTCGGCTGCTGGGGGCCCTTGCTCGGTTGGTCTCAGCTTGAGGGCTCTTCCTCTGCGCCGTTGTTCAGATTCTTCCTCGTTCCTTCAATGGCTGGAATCCAAGGAGGACTCTGTTCGTTCTGCCTTCGATCCTGATTGGAGTGTTCCTGAATCCAGTACCAGAATCCAGCTCCCGAACACAGTTCCTGCCTGCTGCTAGGCCCTGTCTGGAACTCTCCCGGTGCCTGCTCCACAACATCAGTGGTGACAGTGACATACTTGCTATCAGGGGGGTTTGGGTTTGATACTGGTCTTCTAAATATTCCATTTTATTCTTATTATTATTATTTTCCTTTTCATTAAAGCTGTTCTAGTTTCCTTTTCTAATCGAAAAGTCCTTCTCCTTTATTCCTTTTCTCTTCCCCTTTGGGGAGGGAAGGGGGAGAGCATCTGTTACAGGTTTTAGGGCTGCCCTGACCCTAAACTGCGACAGCAAGTGACAAAAAGGTAGAACTGATTACTATAAAACAATAAAGAAAATTAAGAGGGTAAATCTGAATTAGATACACTAGTTGAAGTATTTACAGGAGAGAAAGGGATATATTAATATCAATGCACAGAAGACTTCTGTGATGTATCTTTAAAATACTATATGTAGTTTTCTTTACCTATGCTCAAACATCTCCCCCTCCACATACACACAAAAAGATGAACTCACCCTGAATGGGGCAAAGGGTGACTAAAGGCACAAACAATCTGTCTCTCAACAGGGAAGAAAAAGCTTGCTCAATTACTGTAACTGATCAAATACTGAAAGGAAGTAAGATTGATATCCACTACAATACAGAGGCGTGAGCACCAAAGATGAAAGACATAATTACTCTAAACGACAATCGCGGTTCAAAAACAAACAGATAGAATTGATAAGAGAGAAATTTACCCCGAAAAATGGCATCTCATGAACACAAAGGTTCAGGAATAGCTTCTCAATAGCAAGGAAAACAGCATAGCTCATTTGCAGCTTGATCATCATTAGAAAAAAAAATAAATTACTGATGAATTTGCTATTATAGTCAGGCACTAGATTTCGTGATGCAGTATATATAGAGTACTTTTATAGAAGCCTTCATGAAAGATGGGTTTAGTGAGGTTTTACAGATCACCCCCAGCAGATGAAAAAGGTCATGTACTGATTGACAGCCAGTTCCTACAGTGATTTAATTTAGTCTTTGAACTATAATCTATAATCATATAACGCAAGTAACTTTTCACGTGAAGTAAACTAGCAACTGGGAAGGCTCTTGCTCTTTTTGAGGTATAGAATACTCTGCCTTGTTTTCCCTCAAAGAAAAATACAGCTTTTGTGAGACAGAAAAGAGTTATGCTTTTACTAATGTAAACAACACCACCGATGATGAAGGTGTTTAGCACATTTTGAAAAGAGTCAGACAGTACATTGCTCAAACAACTCTTGCACAGAAACACTTTTTCAATGTAGGATGAATAATGCTTTCTAGCTACCACCTACAAACAACACAGGGTGTGGACAGACACTTTCATCTCGCTGGGAAGAAAACCTAAGAAAAATTGGAGAAAACAGGAAGACAAACACTGCCCTCAATACTCACACTAATCTCGCAGAAGACATGCATTTTTCTGTCAGTGACGACAAATTCTGTAATCTTCAGAAATTTATTTTGAGGCCAATGTCACCTAAGAGTTATTCCTTTCTTCCACGCAGTTTACTCCAGTCTTTTAATCTACATCATTAAACTGATTCGGAATGATCTTGGTAGTTTCTTTGGTAGAAATACACTCTGTACTGCATTTAACCATTTTCAAGGTTATAACCAAAACCTTTAACAGGCAGAAATGTAGATCACAAGAAGTCATAGGAAAGACCAAAGGATGAGCTTGATTGTTCGTAAAAGCAATTGTATGGTGTAGAATTTTAAAATCATCTCTTGTATAGTAAGTATATTCAAAGCCTCTAGGTCACTGAAGTTGGTTTTATATTGAAGCTGGGCTTTTCAAAGGAATCCAAACATCATCATTTCACTCCTTTAGAAGCTCTTTCAAAATTCCAACTTACTTAGGTGTTATTAATCAAGACTAGATCTTCTCCTCCATGTTACTAAAATTATCCTTTCCACACAGACCCTCTGATGTCTATTACCATATTGAACTCATGCTGCAGCTTTTCCCTCAGGGAAGTATACATGGGCCTCTCAAAATAAAAACAGGCAGCTATTAATTTTATTAAACTTGTATGAACAATCCTTTGCTAAGTGTGTTACAGGTTTGAAAGTTACCAGGAAGAAGAAGAGAAGAGAGAACTGAAACAGCTTACATTGAAAAACTACCCAAAATTCAGCTCTGTTTAGTGATCAAACTGATTCTCAAGTTTGGGATTTTCCAACTTGGATTCATTCCCTTTTCTAGATGGAGAAATTCCACTTACAGAGTTACCACATAACTGAAGTAAAGAAGTCTTTATCTAAGTAATACCTTCAAACTGAGCAAGTATGGAGGGCTCATTCATCAGCCTTTCCAGCTGTAAGCTGTCTGTGGCTGGCACACGTATAAGAGGTCTCAAAAATATGCAGGCAACATAAAAATGGACATGGATACACACACGCAAAAACCCCGCCTGTCCTAAGAACCTAAGAAGAAAGGTAAAAATTTAAGTGGCAGCTTAAGCTCTGTTTCAGAGAGGACATATTCTTTGTACACTGGTCTGGTCAAGTCCTGTCGTTGGTCAGCCTTAGGCAGGCAAAGCCAAGCAGAGGAGGCAAAGTGATGTGAAAAACTAACAACTGCTATGGTTACATGAACTTCTAGGAGTGCTACCTCAGTTTACAAGGCACGCTCCAAATTAAAATTAACAAACTAAAATATTTTAAAGTGTGAGTCCAAGCAGACTCTCTTCTTCCCTTTAATTCTACTATTCAAGCACCCAAGTTTCATCAGTTTTATCCCAAGCTGTCCTTCATACTGAAACATCCCTTCAAGTCTGTTCTACATGTCCTTCAACCTTCTCCTTTCTTCATACTTTCATGTCTCTAAAGCACACAGACCCCAAACTGTGAGGGCTCCAAACTCCTACAGAAGAAAGATAAATTATGTTTTAGAAAATAAATAAGTGAAAAGACACTGAACAGAATCTAGCCAGTAAACTGCCAAATGCCAGGACAGGAGGAAGACAAAAAACCTGCCCCACTTTCCTCTTATGACAAGGATTAAGAAACTATTTATTCTACAAATATTTTCATTTCCAAAGCTGAAAATGGTCTGGCATTGCTAAATCCATTATCATTCTGAAACAAAAGCTTGGCAAAAAGTTTTCATCAGTATTACATTTTTACTAAAATAAAGGAATAGAAACTAGAGTAACTGCATTTTTAATGCTTGATGCTCTCAGCAAAAGAAAATTAAGTAACTCCAGCATTTTTCTTGAAGAACATAGGCAGAAACACAAGTATAATGATTCTTTGCATTTCTTAGTTACTAGGATGGTATATCATGTCATCAACTTCTAAATAGAAATAATAAAAAAAAAAACTATAGTAAAACTAGTTCCAAAACAATAAATTTGTTAATTTTTAATACAACTACATAAGGAAATGTTGATGTTAAGATCATACAGCATCAATTTAGCTCCACTGCACAAATGAAATATATTATTTATTTTCATATCCTTTCTGTAAAACACATTTGATTTATTATTGAATTTCTGCATCTTCCTAAAGGAAACCTCACTTCCTTTAGGACAATCAAATTCTGTGTTCTCTCTTCTGTTAAAGAGCTCTGTAGTCAAATTTGGTCAGTTTGACAGAGATTTAACGATAAACATTTTCATCCCAATTCCAAGGTACAGAAAACTTCAAGGTCTGTCTCCCTCAACAGAGATTTTTTTTCTCCTTATGTGACGTACAATACAATAAAAGAACCACTCAGATAACACCATCAACTAAATTGAAAATGTCTACAGAAAGTAACCTGCTAAAAAGCAATAGGGAACGTTTGTAATTTCTGAAGATTTTAACATACACTGAATTGGCTTTTCAGTTGACTAGAAATTGCTTCTGCTACTGAGAAGATAAAGAAATTTCCCATCAAACCAACGAAGACTTTTAAACCTCAAGCTATATTAGAACAATCTTTACAATGAAGCAGGGGGAAAGGCGTATCACACACCACTAATATACCTTGAAAATTCAGAAGCAGCATCACATAATTCCATAAACCTACATATTCAGCCTGGGTTTTTAATCTGCAACTAGTTTTCTGTTGCAGTGCTTATTCTTACATTTCTGCACTTTTCTGACTTCCTGGCAACCAGCTACCACCTTACTTTTGGCACTCTATCTCATAGAGAATAAACAGCAACAGCAACTGAAATTTTCCAAAACCGTTGTAGAAGGGAAACTACCAAGACTAGACATCAATTCTTCCTACCAAACGTCCATTTGTCAGATGAGGCTTTCCTCTCAAAAAGACTTCAGAAAGATAAGTATTATATGAACCAGAGTAAGAGGGATAGTGTTTTAGTAAAAGAATGGCCAAAAGGTATGTTTTTCTAACCTCAACATAATTACTTATGGCACCAAATGTGATGCATCTCTCAAGAGGTAATAAATTTCTAACCTATGCAAAGGATTGGGCAGGGATTGCAATGCTATCCAGAAAAGAACTGCCATAGAAAATATTTTTACCACCTGTTTTTCCTCTTTATTCTTAAAAGTTACTTATTATCATCTCTACATAACTTCCTGATTCATGTTTTTATTATTAAAACCAAATTTTCATTTTTGTGATACTCTTCCATTTTCCATAGTTTATACATTACAAACTACACAACACAAACTACAAGTTATTTGACAACTACCATGACAATAAAACCTAAATCTTGAAAAAACTTCTACCCTACAACCTCTTGTATCCTACTAGTGACAATGACCAGACTTCCCACTTAGTAAATACGTACCGGACTCTAGAGAAACGTGCAACTCCATGCCCCGATTTTTGATCCTAAAGTTCTCTGTCATATAATATGACAGTTTCCTGAGTTTGCTTCTATACAGACCCTGAGCACATCAAGTGTGACAATGCTGAGCTGCTCAACACCCCTCTCGCACCTATACCAAAACCTCTGCCAAAACTAGTTGTAAAATTCAATCGGTGAATTTCTCTCAGATAATATATAGCAGATTTGGCTCTGTAACATATCATCTGGGAGACAGCCAGCATCTCTTAGCCTGACAGCTCAATAATCAAAACACTCCCACCAAGTGACAAATCTGGCTTCAGTCTTCACTGTTCTGACCCGCTGAATGGCAAGGGCACTGTGGCTGAGAGGACACAGGTTATGCACGTAAGACTTCAGGACAATACTCCCAAGCAAACAGAAGTGACTTCCTACAGCCTGAAGGAAGGTATCGTGGAAAGAGCCGAGAAATGTTGCATCCATAGTGTAACTTCAATCCTACACAGCTTCTCAAGTGTGCATGCTGGATGTTACGAACCCAACTCCAGAAATTTACTCTATCCCTGTTTTGTAAAGGACTTGCTGTATCATGCAAGGTTGAAGAATATGCTGCTTCCGAGTACTGTCGCGTTCAAGTCCCCAACTTGCATACAATTATTTCTCTGATACGAAACCACATAGGAATATAAATCAAACGTATATAAAATGTTAGGCAACAGCCTAACAATAATATAGAATTTCCCATGACGTACTAAAAAGGCACTCTTCTCACAATACAAAGTATTAATCCAACACTCTCCTATGATTCAAAACTCCTTGAAAAAAACATCTATGATGACTTAACTTTTTATCTACTGGTTGTATGCTAGGTCAGGTATCAGCTCTCCTGCAGTCAGCCTGAAGCCTGCCCGAAGAGCATACTCTAAGAAAGTCAGAAGAAATTAAATCAAGCGCCTATGCCCTAATCTGGATCAAACACTGATGGCTGATCCAGCAACACAACAGCAACCTCCACTCAGGATACAATTCCATTAGGTCGTGTTTCCATGATGCTGAAACACAGAAATAGTAGATTTTTCAGGGAGGAATAAATAATACAGTCTTGTAGATTGCACAAAATCTTCACCAACAGGACTACTATGTGTCATAAATTGCATGTATTTTAGCATTTCATGATTGAAAGAAAAAAAATTACCTTTACAGAGTTAAAGAGAAAGAAAACAAAAAAAAAACCACACAAGAAAAAAAAACCCAAACAAATAAAAAAAACCCCCAAACACAAAAACCCCCAACAAATAAACAAACCACACACACACACAAAAACAAACCAACCACCAAAAAAACCCAACTAATGATTATTCTTCCTATGTACTCATTCTACTTACTCCAGACTGGGAGGCAGGAGTTTAGATCTATAATTTACAGTTCAAGTCTTCTTTTAAATAGAAAATTAAATCAAATCCAAGGTATGAATTCAAAATATATTAAGTACACTAAACCTCTGTTCCTTATGGGAATCAAGTTAAAACTGCTTTAGTTCTGAATGACAGCATCCATTAAAGTTTGATATACTTCAACCGATCTGCTTTAATGTCTTACCTCTAGTTAAACAAGTTAACAGGCAAGCCTATGGCTACAAGCATAAATTGAGTCTAATGCCACGCTCCGAGTGAGAAACACACCTGCAGACTGGAGGAGAAAAGGTGAGTATTTTTCGGTTCGTAACTGCATTACCTTGGGCCTCTTTAAAAGGGCAAACATTCTGCAGGTAGTTTTACAATTGGATTTCTTGCATACTGTTTCAGGATAACATTCATTTAAGAATATTAACTCTTTCAGAGCTTTTACTCAAGAATTATAGAAATAACGAGTCTGTTGACAGTTATTTACAACAAATTCAGCATTTCACTCTGGAAGCACAAGGCTAGAATGTTCTTAGTGTTTATTAACACAGTTCCCCATTAAATTTGTTTCGCTTAGAGGTTCCACTTTTTACACAAATTTTCTACACTCTTTTTAGCCACACCTTAGACAAATCTAACGTGTGAAGCAAGCTAAAACAAGATATTCATCAGCGGTCTCCCAAGTTATTAAACGCCCACCACAAGATTCCTCTCATACTCTCAGGATCAGACCGCAACTCGATAAAAAAAGTCAGCTTGTAATCTAAAATCTGCTATTTCCTCATTCTTCTAAAACTCAGTATTTCCTTCAGTAAGGACTGAATATGGATTGGGAAGGCTCAAAAGGTGGCTTAGTGTAATTCACAAAATTTGGTGAAAAGCAATAAAAACATAAACCAGGTATGGTAAATATGCTCCTATAGCAACTTCTAAGAACTCGCAACAACAGTTTTGTAAGGGACATTTTTAAACAACAGTAGATAACAAGATGAACTAGTAACTAGTAGAACCTAGTAAGTAGTTAATATTTACCACCATGAGAGGCTAGGCATGTGGTACTTTACATGTAATCTTCCACTGAATATAGCGTTTCTCTGAAGTCACTTTTACTGCAAGCAAATGGGTACCGAACTGACCTTTTGTCCAAGCCAGCAAAAGCCATGTGGCCCTGAAAACAACATACCACGAACAGTCACATTAGACTTTCTTCCTGAGAACTGAGTGCATATACTGTCCCAGAAATTATGCAATTGGAAGTCACTCTCAAGACCTGCAACAGAACTCTTCCAGATCTGATGTATCTCATTAAGCATGCAATTAGCTGTAGCAAATAACATTTCCATAATCCCAGCTGAAATGACAGAGTTTGTTCACATACATCTTTCTTGTGGTATAACAACTTCAGACTGCTTGGAGAAAAAGAAATATATTTTTCAGAAGTTAGGAAAATTTTAGAAAGAAGTTAGAAAAATCACCCACTACTAAAGAAGCCCTGAGAGTACAGCCTCCTGCACGTTTTTTGTCTGGGCTGAGAACCTCCAGTCTGGGCACTAGTGAACATCTCATTGTTCACATAAACACTTAAAAGACCACCACTGAGGACAAAACATGTAATACATGTATGTTCCTAATCAAAGCAGCAAAAGCTGCTGTACTTGATTCAGATTCAAGACTCCTTTCAAGCCTGCTTACTGTCGTGGCCCTGATGGGGCAGGCAAACACCAAGGAGCAGAACACGTGGAGCAGCACACAGACTGTACAAGCCTTACGTAGAATGAGCAGTCAGCTTCCATCAAGCCACCCAATCAGGGATTTGTGAACCAGTTTAAACCAAGGCCCTCCACCAGTTTTGTTCATTTGCTCCACTAGCGCCCAGCCGCATTCCTCTTGCTCACCTTAGTCCTTCCCCTGGTCTCCACACAATGGGGAGCTGCGTTTCAAAATCAAGTTGTATTGGGGAAGAGAATGGCTATCTTTCTCTATCTTCCTTCAGTCGCCCCAGTTCTTCTGATAAACACGGAGTAACAATTCCTTAATTAACTTTACCATGTATGTCCGATTTTAGACCTTTCGCATCTTCAGCTTCCTCCCATCCCTTCCAACTCACAGATTCTCTGTCTACTTTGACTCTGTTCATATGGAAGTAGTCTTGTATGACCAACTGTCTTGATTCCCTTCTCGTTACCTTTTCCAGCATCCACGTATCCTTTCTGAGGTGGAAAGGGATCAGGATGGCACACAGGCACTCAACATCTAAACGCATCAGGGATTTACGAGGTTAACCATGTCTGGTTTGTTCTCAGGTCTTGACTTCACTAATTCACTTTAAAGTCATTCTAGTAACTTTGAATTCACCTCTTTGACTGCTCCTAAACTTGGAGCTGTTTCCAGAAGAATAGTGATGAAGATTCAGAGATTCTCTCAACCTGCACAAGAGTAATAATCATTCAAGAAGCCATCGCTGTCTGTAAATAGCTAGGGTTGTTTCTCTACTGTTTCCACTACATTAAAATTCAATGCTGATAGATACAAACATAGTTCTACCACACAAGCTGCTTGGTATTATGGGATATTTTGTACTTCTGTGCAGGTTAGCAAAGAAACAAAACCACGCTAAGCAATTCTGTATCATAAAACTGTCATCTGATGCTTCACTTTCCCTTGGGGGGGGGGGGAAGTGTTATTTGCACATACTCTGTAGAAATGGACCTACGAGACCTTTAGAGCTGTTAAATGACGCACATCAGAGACAGTTTTGGCACTAAAACAAAGGATAAAGTTTCCCCCATTTTTCTCATGCTTCATTCGGTCCCTGAGGAGAAGGCTGACTTCTGGGGCACGGGACATAAAACTCACTCCTGAAAGAGGAAAGGCGGGAAAAAGGTGAACGAAGCATTGGTCAGGAGAACCATCCCAGGGAGATGGAAACCAGCAGCACGGCAGTCACCAGGAAAAGGACACAGGCTGCAGCTTATCAGCTGCTCTGCTCAGCAACACCAGGAGTGGGAGGAATGGCAGAGCTTGAATCAGCAACAAGCAGATACACAAGACTATGAAGAAAGATGCTAGAAAAAAAGATTAGACCAAAAGAGAAGGATATATGGGATACAATAATGCATCAGTGGTGAGGAGTGCGCCTGGATGTGGAAACAGAAGGGAAGAGGGAAAAAAAAAACACAAAAAAAAGCAGGGGACAGTAGCAAAGCTGAAGAGGGGGAAAAAATGGTGTCGGTGAAGCAAGGAGGGGGAAATGGGACAGAGTTCAAAAAGGAATTAACTAGGTAGAAAAAAACCCAAGACTGAGGCAAAAAGACTAGCGGAAGGGAAAACAAAGAGTAAATAAAGAAAATGTCAAGGAGGGAGAGATGCACAGGAAAGCATCCAACACAGCAAACACTCCTCCTAACCTTGGCACAAAGGCCAGTGGCTCATCAACCCTGTGGCAAAAGCGGCCTCTTCTAAACACTAGTTCCCGTGAAAGTGAAGTCACTTAAGACAGCAGGCTAACGTCTGTGTTGTGAGCAGAATGCTAGAAAGAAGAGAAAACGAGGCATAGGGGAATGGAAACATTGCAGAAAAAAAAGAAGGGGCATAAGGGAGAAGATTCTATTTTCAAGGATAAAAAAAAAAATTAAAAAATGGGAAAATACATAGTACCCGTCAAATCCTTTTATCCTTTCAGCAACAACTTCGGGGCAAAAAATCCGTCAGATTTGTATAAAAAGGAAAGCTAGAAAGAAGAGAGCTCAAAGAGTATGTCAAGGGTAGTGAAAAGAACCTGGGACTGGCAAGACGCCATACAATTAAACTGCAAAAATAGAGAAAACTCTCGTGAAAGCAGGTGAAAAATACGTGGAAGCTGATTTTAAGATTTTTATTTTAAGCACTCCAGTGTACAAAAGCAGCAGCAAAAGCAGTAAACATTGCTGCTGACAGACTGTGCGATAGAACAGGGAAACGCGAGGAGAATCAAAACGTGTGTCAACAGAAGAAAAGCCAGCAGGAACAAGGGGATATGAGAAGTCACAAATCCTCACCAGCTACCATAAGGAAGTCTAAGCAACAGAATATGAAGAATATTATACCAAGAAGAAACTATATGACAAATAAAAGGTTTAGAATAGGAATTAGAGAGAACAGCATTCGAAAAGGACAACAAAAGAGCAGCTCTGCTAGTGAATGTGAACATTTAAGTAGTATTGCCCTTGATCAAAGAGGCAAATTCAAGCTAATAAATACAGATGCATTATCTGCATTAAGTTACAGAAGATGAATGCAGAAGAGTGCACAGAGAAAGAGCCAGGAGCCAGATGAAGGACAACAAGCAAAAGATAAGAAGTTCAAATGCAAGCAGCCTTGTAAAAAAGATTCAAAATCTCTACAAAGAATATTCTTTTCCTACTCAGACCGCAAATGTTTTACAATGGTTATTGAAATAACTGAATGTAGTAAGACATTCTGTCCCAATCAACATGTCACCGCTATACAATGGGATAACTCAGTCAAATAATCTAAGAAGTGCAACATGCACTTTGTTTCCACTCATTATGACATTTTCCACAGTTAGATAAAAATCAAAACAGCACGTCCTTTATTGGAGCTGATAGAGAGTAGGTCAAGGATTCTTCCTTTATCCTATTAGTGCCAAGACAGAAAACATGTTTTTGCAATGCCCTACCTAAAAAAAAAATAAATAAAAAACCACCATAGAATAGACCTTTTATATTTGGCAAGAAGCACGGAAAAGTTTGGGCAAGGGGCCAGATGTTTTGTTAAGATGCATAACGGTATGGCTTAGCTCTGCCGTGGACCCGCAAACAGCACCTTGAGAATCTGGTCGTAACACCCTCTCTTCTTACTCAACATTAGATTTTATTCCAAAGGTAAAAAAACATGGAATAAACCACAGCCACACGCACACACCCCTCTACTCAAATTTCTTATAAAAGCCAAGAGCATATCCTGTGCCGTAAAGACTACAATAAGCTCCCAGGAAGACAAAGCTATATCCATAAGCAAAATAAATACTTGAATTCATACATGAAGTTGCATTATTAGCATAACCTTTCACAGAAAGAACACACACTGCTGAGTGCTGCACTCAGAGAACTCTTGGGCACTACTTGTTCCACACTGTCCGCTTCAGCTCTTCTCTTTCTTGCCACTGTCACCATCTGCTTATCCCACCACGCACAAGCTATGTGCCCCCCGCCCCCATCTAAGCAGCACAGAGCAGGGTTTCATGCCTGCACATGTCTATACGGCTTCTCTTTTGCACCAGCTTTTGATGGCACAGTGCCTATCCAAGTAGCTGTGTCTGGATGTTGCCACCAAAAATAATTTAAGGAAAATAAATAACTAAATAAATCAAATCTCAGAACAGATTTACATGATTTGGAAAAGGCTCTCAGTCTCTTCTTCCACTGTGAGCATCCTTTTACTCCATTGTCTTCAGATCTGTGCGTATTTTAAATTAACAAAATAAATTCATGTGATATGACGTATTTGACAGAGCAATGGGACTCGACGATCGAGAAAGAGACATTATAAACACCAAATACAAAGCCTGAATGATACTGAAGAATATACAATGATAAACAGAAGCGTGAAAAGACACACTGATGAGGGCTAGTGCATAAACCACAAATATTTTTTAAAAACCTCACTCAGGAAAAGCCACGCAAGGAAGACTCCTTCCTTTAAATTTTCCTTACTATTCATAGCATATAAATTGGACTGTATGCAACAACAGAGCAATTAGTTTAAATACTGCCAATATTCTCACTGGTGATAATTGGTTGCTTCTTGCAAGAACATCTGTTCATCTTTCTTAAGAAATGAAGTGCAGACCCTGTTACCTAGACAACAGAATCCTTCTGAGCATCACACACTATAAAAGGGCAATATCAACCCAAGTCACACTTCATATTCGTTCTCCCCACCGCTCCCTTATTGCTGTTAATGCAACCAAATGCCGTGACTTTTTAACATTAAGCCCGTATTTATCAGATCGCATAAATTTAGGCCCACTTTCACATGCATTAAAAGTAACAGCTGCGTCACTGTCCTTTGGCCAAGCAACAGTCACTTGGAGGCTTCGTATGCAGCCAGTTTCCACCGCTGTGGCTGCCCAGCTGTCAGGCTGAAAACGCTGCAGTTTATGTGCACTCTGAGAGCAAGCCCTAATAAATCTAGAAATCTCAGCTCGGTCCTCTTTAACGTGGTGCAGGAACAGCCACCTTCAATGCCATGCCTCTTGATGACCGGAGATGTTCAAGTGCTATGGGGATTCAAGCCACACTGGCACTCACTAGTGCCCTCCAACCAAATTAAGGAGAGTAGCAGCAGATTAACCTTTGGAAGACGCCTTTTGTTTCCTTTGCAAACTCACAACAATTTTATACATATTGATGAAATACTACCAACAATGAAGTGCACCAGATGAAATAAATCCTCTGTGTGCTTTAGTGAGACAGACGGATTTATTTTCTTCCTATGTCCTATGGATGACCAATAATCAGAAAAGCTCAAATGACATGTGAAACAAACATCAGGCACTCAGAAAGGAAAAGAGCGCTCTCTGGGGCAGAACAAGCTGCACAACCATCATCACCACTCAACTACCACCCTAAATTCACCTTTCTTCATCTTCCTTCTGATAAGACCCTAAATTAACTTTCTCCCTTCCTTCACCTTCCTCCCTTCTTGGTTGGCAGAAGAGAAACAGCTCTGTCTACCCTCAAACGCATATGCTGTAGCTGTCCCTGTTGTGAGGGAAACTTTTGTAGGAAAACCCCCTATAGCTTTCATGCATTTGGTTTTGCAGATACAATAACAATCATGCCTTGGGTGTGTACTTGTCAGCCAGTACAAATCAATGGCACCAAAAAATATCATCAAGCAATAAAAGGAGAAAGGGCTATTAAACCAAAATATACGCAATCGGTTCACCACAGACCACACAAGAGGATTGAACACTTTAGGACTTTACTATTCTAATGTAAACATGACTGGTACTTTCATGGGAATGCTCTGACAAGTTCTATTTCCACTAGCGTGCAGAACAACACAGAAATAATTATATGAATATCTGATAAGCATCTAGATGGCATTTTGAGCACTACCTAGAGTAACCAGGAATACTAAGTTTAACCACAGAAAATAAGTGTGGGTTTTAATTTGTTCTGAAATCCCATCTAAAAATGCTGAATCTGCAAGACCACTTAATTTCATAGGACAGAAACGGAATGGATTAAAAAGGAAGGCTTCTAAGCAGCACCTTATACAGCAGTGTTTCACAGGAGAAAGATAACACTTAAAATAATAACAGTGGGATAGGAATACAGATCTGTTTTTCAGATCCATCTGTGTTGAAAAAAAAACCCAAACAACCAACAGCAAACTACAAACTGACGAGCTCTGGAAGTACTGAAAAAAAGAAAATAAGATCTTGAAAATGGTCTGGATTTGAGATGCCCAGAAGAAGGCAAAAATTAAATAATCCATCTGGTCTCAGACTGAAAATTTGAACAATGGAGACAGCTGAAAACGATTAAAACTTAAAATCACAGTATAATTCCTTATTTAGACTACAAGGCTTTGAGCAAGTTCAATGAATTTTAGATGTGAAACAGCACAAAAGACAACTTAATAGCAGTAAAATATTTTTTAGGTCACCAGTATAACAAATTTTAGGGACAGAATGTAAAGCTGCAATGATCACTCATCCTCAGAAAAATAAAACAGACTAGATAAACCCCAGCAAGAACAAAATTACTAATACATAACAAAAATAGCATGTCAAAAAAGAAGGAATAATTATTATTCTGAAGTGCAGAGATACTAAGGCAGATGAGGATACTGAACAAACCTTGGACTGTGGTCAGAGAGAGATCATTAATCACAGTAACAAGGAGCTTTTTTAGAACAGAAGCTTAGAGAAGTCAAAGCAAGCCGGATGCAAGACAGAGCTAATAAGCAGGTGTATTGCTTGTAAATATTAAAGGCATCTGGAGATAAAGGGAAAAGAAAGTAAGAAAAATAGTTCAAAAGGCAACTGAGGTAAAAAAGAAACTAGAGTAATCTAATAAGCAAGTAAAAATACGGAAAGTCAATGAGAGTTGAGAAACAAACTCTGCAGGAGCCATGGGATGGGATTAGCACAGAAAGAAAGGACTTGAAATGTCTTCAAGAACTGGCAGCAGATCTCGTATTTCATGACTGTCTATAATCAAAATTATTTTACTGATAGCTTCTTTCAACATGCTATTCACATATTCAAAAACAATGACTACTTTTGCCAATAGTACAGCCTGTACTAACTTCAGTATCCTCAGGAGGTTGCGTATGAAAAAGCTCAAGGTCAAGTACACTGAGCATATACGTACACTCACGATGTAGTGCATGTGGTAGATAGAGGCACCAGGCAGGTTTAAGGAAGCATCCTGACTCTGCTAATGAGATATGAAGGATGAGCACGATGCCCTTCCTACACGGCAGAAGCATTTTGATAGTCAGATGGATAAACGGGAACAGAGAACAAAACCATGATGCTCACACCTTTCCTGCCAAAACGCAAAGTAAGCGAACATCACAGCAACCTCACACTGTAAGCTTGTGGACAAGATGCATTCCAGAATTAAAGACATTCAGGGTGCCCATTTAGTGACCATTGTACTGTTGACCACAGCCTGGAAACAGGAAAGCTTCCATGTGTCTCAAAATCGTCAAGCAGTAACTTATCAAGTCATCATAAAGACAAGAAAAATCTCAGTAAGATATAGAGGAAGCTGTATTAAAGCAGCTATTTTCCAGGTTACCACAGAAATAGACACAGAAGTTCACAAGAAAATTAACACCACACCGAGACTTTTAGCATCATGAAATTCAGTGAAATGAATAAAGTTTTACTAGAAGGTCACACGACATCTTGCCTTCAATGACAAAGCTGACCACAATATACATATAAAAACCTGTAGAGTAAAATATGACTGTACATTAAAAACACTATGCACTCAGCCATGCACAGGGCTAAAACCCATGCCAAACAACCTATTGAAAAAGCAACTTTTTTTATTAACATTTGATCAAGCCCTAAAGATTTTTCCACTGATGTTCTATTTTCAATCCACCCATCTCTGTTCTGTATTAATTTACTCACTTAGGCACTACTAATAACATTTTATTTCTGCCTCACAGACTTAATGGGTGCAGAGAAGACAACTTGTGGGTGAGGATCAGTAGAGACACCAGTAAGAATGATACTGGTTTTGGAGTACATTACAGAACCACCTGATAAGGATGGAGAATCGTATGCAGCCTTCTCTACAACTGAGAGAAGTCTGTGAACCTCAAATCACGGTTCTTACAGGAGACCTTAAGCTGCCTGACCTCCACTGTAAGGGCAACACTGCAGGGCACAAGCAACCCAGGTAATTTTTGGAGCATATCGGGGACACCTTCTTGATATACATACTGGATGGACCAACAATGGTGGCACAGCTGTTCTCAAACAATGAAGAACTGGTTGGAGATGTAACAGCTTTGGTTGTAGCAACCATCAACTAGTACAGTTCAAGATCCTATGTGTGAAGAAGGCAGGTAGCAGAGCGCAGACCTGGAGCTTCAGGAGAAGAGATTTCAGCTTTTTGAGGGAACTGGTAGGTGGCCATGGGAAGCAACTCTGAAGAGCAAAGGAGCTCAGGAAAGCCAGCAGGTCTATTCAAAACCACAGGTATCAGGAGATGAGCTGGGTGGTCGAAGCTCCGAAGCGAGAAGGGCAGTATGTACAGGAGTCCAAACACGGACAGGCTACATAGCAAGAATTTAGAAATATTGCCCAGGCACATAGAGATGACGTCAGGAAAGCCAAAACTCACCTTGAATCGACACTTGGAAGGAATGTTTCACACAAGAAAAGCTTCTGCTACTACATTAATTGTGAAAGGCTGAATAAAAATACGTGACCCTTCAGCTGAATGAAGTGAGCAATTTAGTAACAATTTTTGAAGGTAAAAGTCCCAACTTTGAAAGTCCCAACTCAAAAAGAATCGATCATCTGAAAACCCATGCCATCACCTCTCAGTCTGAGGCATCAAAAACAGTCACTTGTGATGTTAAATTAGAGAAAGGCACATTCTAGAGTTATGTAAAGTCAACATACCATTCAAACAATTTTATGACCTGCCACAAAATAAACTGAAAACATTTATAAACAAATTTACCGGACTAAAGGGAAAGTACAAGTGGAGAAACACAAGAAAAACACAATGAGAAAGAGAATGAGAAGCAAAAAAGGAAGTACTTATGACACAAATTCAGAGAAGAACCCCAAATTTATAAAACATTCCAACTGAAGCTCCAGAAACATGTAAGTATACGTTCATGAAAGCACACAGTCTTGCAGGGAATATTTAAATTCAGCAAATAAGTATTTTTAAATGTCATCTCTGCATTATCTGCAATCCTGATTTTCTTCATCTGAGTGATAAAGTAGCTATTTGCTTTCAGTGCATTACTGCCTACAGTTGAACCTGAAGAGGCTTGGTATTGCTTTTTTTGTTCATTTCTGTTGAAGGCGCTGTCAGGTGGGTTTGCATTTATGCGTTCCGAGAATATTCCAGATCTGAAGGGACCAGCAAATTCAAAGTGAAAACAACTGAGTTTGAACAGCACTGAACATCCATTTTCCCTAGTCAGCTGCACTTGGAATTTCAATTATAGCCTAACTGATGTCAAGTATTATATTTGTAGAGAGACTTCTTCAGCTCACACTGTTAGAAAGGGTTAAAAGCTTTCTTCTTCTTTTCAACATACTTAACAGATTTGTTGATATTGCTCTTCTGCTCTGAGCAGAGACACAATCTCAAGAAAAGGGAAGTAACCGCTGTATGAAAAAAAAAAATATGCTTAGAATTTTGTATTTAGAAAGCAATGGTGAGCAAAATGCAGCGTTTCCCTTTTCTCCTCTGCATGCTCTTTGCTGTTGTTGTTAAATTGCTGAAGGAGGTGGCTGCAGTTACACAATGGAGCTGACTAGCTGCTTCAGATAATGCTCTACTTCCATTATAATTACTTGACGAAAAAATTACAGTTCCTGATGCAAAACTAACTTTCATAAACATCACAGTGCATTTACAGGCTGATAAGAAAAAAGTCAACTTAACTGGTTAAAACAAAAATCTTGTTTTATTCCACAAATTTACTACCTGTTTACTTTTTTATTTAATAACATTAATTGTTCTTTCAGATACAATAAAACAAAAAACAAAGACAAAAAATGTCCACAGAATCCTTTTGAAGAATAACCAAAGCAGGAATTTAAGTACTCCCTTACACAAAAAGCATTTAAGTTACACAGATCATACAAGATTAGGCCATGTAACGCAGAGAGCTCTTATTCTTCCTATGGCATGCAAAACATGAGTAGTCATGTAGCTGAACCAAAAACCTCCTTCCAGCTGATTCATACTTATAAAAAAAAAAATAAAAAAATCACTATGCACAAACACGTCTAGCCAAAACATGCTTTCAGTCTCTAACAAAAATCCCTTCAAAAAAAATTTTTTTAACTTATTTCACTACCTCCAGCTATTGAAAAAGGGAGCGGAGTTTCAAAGTTTCCACAAACAGATTTAACAATCTTTTCTAATTAGGTAGTGGAGAATTTATGGGGAGATTTTACATTGCCAAATATTCTACACATTTATATTATCTTGGCAAGAGAAAAGAAGTTCTGACATTCAAAAGGAATCTCCTACAGTAAATGTACTCAGGGACACAGACTTTTTTAAAGCCTTGTTTTACCCAGCCTTGCCTTAAACAAAGCCAGGGACCAAGGTTAGAAACCCATTTTTCAACTGTAAATACCACAAGCTACTGTGATAGCCAAGGTCAAAGAAATGGTCAATACAGCCAAAGCAGAAGACTTTTACCTACTGTGAAATTCTACATAACTGTACTTGAAGAGAGACAATGGTATTACAAATCTTGTAAGTGTTTTACAATACTGAAGAGTTCTCATTATTCCTGTAGAGATGATCTTTGCTGTATCCCTAAAAGATGCAGAGACAGTTCAAACAGGTTAAAAGGCCAGCCTGGTGCACAGTCTCAAATTAATGTTTAGTTCATTTGACTAAGCAGTTTCCAACAAGGGAGGTGAGAACAGCTTGTAAATGATGTCCGGCACCTGTCAGAAGTAAAAGCAAATAAGCTTTACTAGCACAACCAGCAAGGCACGACACGTCCCCTGGACCGTCCCCATACCATGCTGCCAGCAGCGCTGCTGAGCAGCACACGGCAAAGGCACAAAGGGCTTCAGGACAGAGACAGCAAGTCTAGCTGGACCTCCCTGGCTCAGCTTTGGCATCACAACACCAAAGACCCCCAAAGCCAAGATGAGGGAGAAGCAGCACTAGGAGAGCTACCTATGCAAAGGAAGGTGAAGAACATAAGTAGGGTGAAACAGACTCTGGTTCAAGAGAGCCGACATGACCAAAAAGGTTACAAAAAATCTATCATTTAACCTGCAAGGCTTCTAAAACCTTGCCCACCCTCAGAAACCGAGGATGCCAAAGTATTTGTGCCCTCTAGCACTCTATAACATGCGTTGTACTAATAGGCAAAAGGCCTGAGAATAATTTGTGCATGCTAAACTGTTCAAATGAGCTTTCAGTAAGTAACTCATTTAACATCACAGTCCAAATTATTTCAGCCCGTATCCATAAATGCAAGTATGAACACAAAGGCCAACTAATGTTCCCACTAGTGTCCCACAGCGTACTGGCAACGTTTCAAGGTCTCCCAGAAGGAGTAGCCTCTAGCAGCTTCACCAACAACCAGCACACACAAGCTCAGGATGTGGCAACTCAAACAGTCACGCGTCCCAGTCCCAACATCCACACAGGGCAGAACTGCAGCACTTCAGGGCACTCTTAAACAAAGCTGGGAGAGAAGTGCTGCTGGTTTGTGGTTCTACTTCTTCCCTTTAAATCACCTGTAACAGCCTAGCCTTATTATTTTTTTCCTCACCCAAAAAAAAAAAATGCTATGAAAAATACCCTGCTATAGAAAATTCCAATGAAATTTAGAATTAAGATCACTATTTACAGAGAAGATAGGTAGAACTAGTAATTTATCTTTGGAAGCAGGGATGTTCTCAGTGTTGAGAGTTGGGAAAAAAAATGGAGAGGAGACCGAAAGTTGACAGAAGAGCCTCCTAGGATCTAATTCAAGTCACTGGTTCACATGAAACCTTTCATAGTAGTCATCTTTGGCCGCAGGTGGTGCTTTAGGAGAAGAAAATAATCTTGTAAAAAGATATTCTTAAACCACCCTCTTCCAAGTTAAGAAGAATTTCAAAGCAAGACTCTATTCACCACAGTACAAGAGAGTGTTACAAATACTTCATTGGTTTCTAGGACATTTTTACTACTATATTTAATACAGTTACATGGAACAGTCTCAGGAAAGAACAGTGGGAATATACTAAAAACACTGGTTTTCAGAGGAAAGCGGAACTTACTTTTCATTTGTCACTGAATTATTTGAATATATGAGCAACTCATAACAGTTCCCTGGTATAAGTACTAAACACGTGCTTTGGTGACAAAACAGACCCAAAAAAAAAGAATTTGGGAATAAAGTTCAGAGCCTTCAAAAATTTTCCAAGCATTTTGCATAAGATACCTAATTTCAGTGATCAGTCGAGAACCTCAGTAAAACAACTCAGGATACAAAAGCTTTTACTGAAACTAAGTAAACCAATGTTTCTTCATTGTGTTTCACTGGCAAGTAATATATAATACTGTTTTATTAGTACAAAATGTTTACCTGCTGACTAGAAATATATGTGAAGGCATAGCTCTATTCCTACTAAACGGACAGAAACAGCAGATTGTTTAAACAGAATCATAGAATCTTTCAGGTTGGGAGAGACCTTTTGAGATCTATCCCAATCTCCCCACTCAAGTAGTGTCAGGTAGAGCAAGGTACCCACAGCCGTGTCCAGCCAAGCTCTAAGCATCTCCATAGATGGAGATTTCACAACCTCTCTGGGCAGCCTGTTCCAGTGCTCGGTCACCCTCACAATAAAGAAATGTTTTTTTGTATTTAGATGCAATTTCATGTACTTCAACGCTTGCCTATCGCCTCTTGTCCTGTCACCGGGCACCACTGAGAAGAGTCTGGTTGCCACTTCTTCACTCCCTCCCATCAGGTATTTACACACATTGATAAAGATCACCAAACCTTCTCTTCTCCGGGCTAAACAGTCCTAGCTCTCTCAGCCTCTCCTCACATGTCAGATGCTCCAGTCTCTCGATCTTTATGGCCCTGTGCTGGGATCACTCCAGTTGCTCCATGCCTCCCTTGTACTGAGGAGTCCAGCACTGGACTCAGCACTCCAGTACCAAATTAGAGAAGAATCATCTCCCTTGACTTGCCGGCAATGCCCTGCCTAAAGCAGCCCAGGATGCTGTTGACTGTGTTTGCCCTGAAGGTGCATTGCTGGCTCAGAGTTTGCTGTTCCACCAGGGCTCCCAGGGCCTCCTCTACAGGGTTGTTTTCCAGTCAGTCAGCTCCCAGAATGTGCCTGGAGTTATTCCATCCCAGATGTGGAACTCTACATTTCCTTTTGTTGAATTAATGAGATTCCTCTCGGTCCATTTCTGCAGCCTGTTGAGGTCCCTCTGAATGGCAGCACAATCACCTGGTGTATCAGCCACGTCTCAGAGTCTCGCATCAACTGCAAACTTGCTGAGAATGGACTTTGTCCCTGCACCTAGTTCTTTATTGAAGAGATTGACTAGTATCAGCCCCCTACCAACCTCTGGGGTACACTACTAATGATTTGTCTCAAACTTTTTGCACCACTGATGACAATTCTCTGGAACCAGCTTATCAGCCAGTTCTCAATCCACCTCACTTTCAGCTTACCTAACCTGTTCTTTGTTAGTTTGGCTGTGAGGATGTCATGGGAGACAACATTAAAACCCTTACTAAAGCCAAGATAAACAGCATCTACAGCATTCATCTCATTCATCAAGTCAGTCATCTCATTGTAGAAGACTGTCAGGTTGGTTAAGGATGAGAGGTGGGCCCACGCCCATGAAGTTCAACAAGGCCAAGTGCAAGGTCCTGCACCTGGGGCAGGGCAATCCCAAGCAAAAATCCAGGCTGGGTGGCAAGTGGATTGAGAGTAGCCCCGTAGAAAAGGACTTGGGGGTGCGGGTTGATGAAGTACTTAATATGAGCCAGCAATGTGCACTGGCAGCCCAGAAAGCCACCCGTATCCTGGGCTGCACCAAAAAAATGCATGGCCAGCAGGTCAAGGGCTGATCTGTTGGAAAGCAGCTCTGCTGAGAAGGACCTGGGAGTGCTAGTGGACAATAAGTTATCCATGAGTCAGTAATCGGCCCTTGTGGCCAAGAAGGCAAATGGTATCCCGGGGTGCATTAAGAAGAGTGTGGCCAGCAGGCTGAAGGACGTTCTCCTCCCCCTCTACTCTCTCCTAGTGAGACTACATCTGGAATATCATGTCCAGTTCTGGTCTCACCAGTTCAAGAGGTATAAGCAAATACTAGAGTGTACGATGGAGGGCTACAAAGATGATTAAGGGACTGGAACATCTCTTATGAGGAAAGGCTGAGAGACTTGGGGCTGTTTAGTTAAGAAAAGATTGAGAGGGGATCTTATCAATGTTTACAAATATATGAAGGGTGGGTGTCAAGTAGAAGGGGCCAGTCTCTTCTCAGTGGTGCCCTGTGATAGGACTAGGGGTAATGATCATAAACTGGAAGACAGGAAGTTCCACCTCAACATGAGCAAACACTTCTTTACTGTGAAAGTGACAGAGCCTGGGCAGCCTCGGGCTGCCCAGAGAAGTTATGGAATCTCCTTCTCTAAAGACTTTCAAAAGCTACCTGGATATATTCCTGCGTGACCTGCCCCAGGCGATCCTGCTCTGTCAGGTGTATTGGACTCAATCTCCAGAGGTCCCTTCCAATCTCTACCATTCTATGATTCTGCCCTTCTGCTCTGCTCTTGTAGACTCCACCTGGAGTAGTGTATCCAGCTCTGGAGTTCCCAGCACAAGGAGGACATGGATCCCTTGGAGAGGGTCCAGAGGAGGGCCACAAAGATGATACGAGGGCTGGAGTACCTCACCTTTGAGGACAGGCTGAGGGAGTTGGGTCTGTTCAGCCTGGAGAAAAGAAAGTCTCCAGGGAGACTTTATAGCAACCTTCCAGTATCTGAAGGGGGCCTACAAGAAAGCTAGGGAGGGACTTTTCATAAGGACATGTGGTGATAGGACAAGGAGCAATACTTTTAAACTAGAGCAGAGTAGATTTAGAGTAGGCATTAGGAAGAAGTTCCTGACTATGAGGGTGGTGCGACACTGGAATGGGTTGCCCAGAGAAGCTGTGGATGCCTCATTCCTGGGAGTATTTAAAACCAAGCTGGATGAGGCTCTGAGGAACCTGGTTGAGTGGGAGGTGTCCCTGCCCATGGCAGGGGGGTTGGAACTAGATGATCTTTAAGGTCCCTTCCAACTCTAGCCATTCTATAATTCTATGATTTCCATTTCATAATTCCATATGGACTACTTCCAATCACGTTCTTGTCCTCTGCGTGTTTGGAAATGGTTTCTAGGATTTTCTTTATCACTGCCCCAGCAACTGAGGCGTGGCTAACCAATGTGCAGTTCCCCGATCCTCCTTCTTGGAATCAAGAGTGATGCTTGCTCTCTTCCATTCCTCAGGAACATTTTTCAGTCACCATGATCTTTCAAAGATAATCGAGAGTGGCCTCATAATGACATCCAAGCAGCTCCCTCAGCACTTGCAGGCACAAACCATAAGGTGCCGCAGGCTTATACACGTCCAGTTTGAGTGCTCCCTTAACTGGTCCTCCTCCACCAAAGGTAAGCCTTCCTTGCTCGACTTTCTCAGGAGCATGAGATTCCTGAAGGCTGGCCTTACCAGTAAAGACTGAAGCAAAAAAAGTTATTGAGTACCTTGGCTTTTTCCGTATCGTTTGTTCCCATTCAGCAGCAAGTTCTTTTCCTCAGCATTCCATTTGCCATTTACATACTTGAAGAATTCTCTCTCTTTGCACTTCAGGTCCCTTGCCAGATTTGACTCTAAGTCAGCCTTGGCTTTCCTAACCCCTATTCTTGCAAGATCAAATAGTAACTGTGTACTCCTTTTGTGTTACTGATTCCTGCTTCCAACTCATACATGTTTCCTTTTTATATCCGAGTTCAATAAGCGGCTCCTTGTTCCTCCATGCAGGCCTCCTGCTGCCCTTGCTTGCTTTTCTACTTGATGGGATGGAACATTCTTGGGCTTGAACAATGTGATCCTTGAATACCAATGAGCTCTCCTGGATCCCTCTTCTCCTGAGATCTGTATTCTCACTGGATTTTTTCAAGCAAATATCTGAAGACTAGGGTTGCGATCCTGCTTTTTGACATGTTCCCTCCACTTAGGATCTTAAACTCCACCATCTCAGTTAAACAAGCCAGTAACAATAAGCATATTGTAGCTCCCTAAATTGTTCGAGAAAGCAATTTTTCTGAGGATTTCCAGATTAAATTCTGCTACCATTCAGCCTTTGGTTTCTGCAATTCTTCACGTGAAAAGCAACAGATAACCACAAATTTTTCAAGTTACTTTGCCACTGAAATACATTCCGGTGGAGATAGCTACAAACAGTTTTCAGTCCAGCAGCATAAGCCTAAAATTCACTGTCCAAATCTGTCACCAAATTAATTTATTTCTTTGAATGAAAAAAAAAAAAAAAAAGGAAAAAAATCACTACTTCCTCCCGGTCTCCTTTTACTAATACAACGACATTGTACTTTTCCTACACTGTTAGCAAACTTTACCTATGACAAACTATTGCACTGAAGTTCTTCCACATTCAGGGGCAGCCTACATATCCAGATACTTTGAAAATAGCCAGTGAATGCACTGGTTAAGAAAAGGCTTATGTTCTTCTTTTATCTGAATTAGTTTTTCCTAAAATCCACAATTAGAACTTTATAGCCTCTTCACTGTTAAAAATCAAAGCACTTGAATTAAACAACATAATCCTCTCACAGAGGTAAAGCCTTTGGGACAAATCTCTGATAAAGCTGTATCACTCCAGTGCTTTTTTGATAAACAAATACAAAATTCCATTACTGTTAGCTTTTTGCAGACTTTTAAAGTTACAGCTATTGGTTCTTAACAGATGATGGACAAGATACTCCACAGAAAAAAACAGCCCTAACAAATAATATCCCTCTGGTCTGTCTCTTCTGTGTTCACTTGTCATTCTAAGAAATCTACTTAGATAAAATAAAACACAAAGGCAGTAGAATTGAATAAAAGTCCTCCTTTTCCTCCAAAAAGTATTTAAGATGCCTTGCCTCTTCAGCATAATGAAAAACTTTCACAAAATATGCATTGGATTATTTATAAATCCAGTTTACTGTCCTTCTCTATCTCCACATTTGATTATGTTCAACTCCTTAGCTTCCTTCTTCCAAAGGATACAGGAAAGTACCTCCTGCACCAAGTAATCCAGCACCTTACCCAAATATCCAGTAGCATAACCACATGTTCTTTTGTTGCATGGGCTTCCAAGGTATTTTACAACACTTTGCAATGAATATGCTCTGATGTCGCACTTCTGAACAGAAAGAAACAGAGTTTTCTAAAGATTGTAATGTCTAAAAATTTACTTCATTTCTCTTCCATCTTTTACAATGTAAACTACATTAACAAATTCCTAGAGCCACTTTGTCTATAAATAGGTCTTGGAATTCAGGATTTTTTTTTATTTTTTTTTCCCACATTACAAAAAGAATTAGAAAACTCACCCCAATGTTCAAGCAATAAGAAAAATATTTCATCCATCACTGGTTCCAAAATAAGTTAATACAAATCTTGAAAGAGGCGTCATATTCATTAACTAAGTAATCATGCCAAAATGAAAACTCTGTGTTTCACGACTCATATTTTACAGCTTTGCTCTTCAAAAATGCTGTTGCTTAAGCCAAGCAACAATTCGTCTCATAACAAGAACAGAGAAATACCTGGCATTTCAGTTATCTTCAGAATAGACTCCAGTTACAGCCAAGGAAATAGCTTATTTTTTTCCTCCTCTCACAATTTAACATATAAGAATCTCCTCTAGTATTTTCATATTCAATATAACAAAATTGGCTGAAATATGGATTCTTTCAGCAGGTATCACTCTACAGTTGAAAGAAAGTAATCATCACTTGCCCCAGGAGCCACTGCCTATATGATGTTTTCACTGACATAAGCCTTCTTCCACGAAAAGCTCCTATTAACAGTAGTAAAAGAGGTTTTATATTTTTCAAAGTCCTAAGCAAGGACAGATCAACTTGACTTCTAACCTCAGAAGAGGGGAGTCGCCCACCTTTTCTCTTAGGCAAAGTTAGCCAGTAGATCTTATTCTGAGTGCCTAGGCAATGCTACATACAAAGTGGTCTTGGACTGCAAAACTGAATACTTCTTAGTTCAGAAATCTATTTCTCCAGTACTTAGTCAAGTGTCTTCAACTTACAGAACCATGAAAATATTCTGTGCACACACACGCACACACACACACACACAGAGAACCACGTACACTGGTGATTCTTCCATTTACTCAGCTTCCATAGAATATGGTTGTGGTTTGGAGATTTTGGAGAGAGGGGGGAAATACTCATGACATTTTACTGTGGTCTCTTTGCTGGCCGATAATCTGTACAAACACTACCCTCTTTGTTACCTGTCTAAGCCTTTAAATACAAGATTAACTATTAATGAATTCATTATAAGTCTGCTTCTCTTCATAGAAAATGCAGTTGATTCTGCTTGTTTCTGTGTGACAAAAAGTTCATGCTTATTTTTCAACTATTTTACCTTTACCTTTTTCACATTTCTAATATTTAACCAACAAGTGATTTGCTACATTATCTCAGGTTTTACAATAAATACAATATGATTTAAGGAAGAATTACAGGAAGAACCATTGAGAGGACTCAAGCAACTTACACAGCAGTTGTGAAATTTCCTAGTCTGTACTGAGCTTTGTACAAAGCTTCATCAATTGGAAAAAAAAAAAAAAAGTAAAAACCGAATGATAATTTTTTAAAATCAAGACTAAAATGGTGATGTATTATCAGATGAAGAAACAATTTGACACACTCTACTCCCTTACGATGTTGTGTCCAGGTATGACAGAATGAGCTCCATACCACAGTGCTATGACGACAACAGCAACGTCTCCTTCAGACTATTCCCCACATCATCTCCATAGTAGTACAATTAAAACCAGACAAAGGACAAGAATCAAAGAAAAAAAAAAAAACCAACAAACTCAATGCTGTCAAACCTAGCCTTACAGTTAACAAGAATATAATCTAGTACTGATATTAAAAAAGATTTCTTGTTTCCTCCAAAGGCAGAGTATTAGCAAAAGGGTCACTGGGTTTATGCTGTGTAAAGTGACTGACAGCAATGCAGCCACCTCTCAAATCCACAAGTGACCTTGACCTTACAGTGACAAGCACTTCAAAAGGATAGTAGTTTTATCTGTTAAGTCTCTTCATACAGAATTACCATGGGCACTATTCTAAAACACAATAGTTTATTCAGTTCATGAACATCAGGCGTTTCACTGCGCATTGCGCACCCGAATGCTGTATATCAATACATTATTAGAGTATAACAAGCTTTAGGCACAATCCTAACATATATTTGAACAGCCCTCTGCATAGTGACATCATTAAAACAAGGTAAATATTTCATCAAGTAAGTGCACTTCATTTGCAATGCAAGAGATTTTTGCATTACAAAATTTTACTTGCTATCCAGGACTTTGACAGTAACACACATCTTCAGTCATAAAATACACATTTAAAGATTAAGTTCTACCTTCATATATAAACCGCTAATTTCTACCAATTTTGAAGGAATGATGGGCATTTTGCTGAGAAGTGTGCAATTTCTGAATCAATTTTTTATCCGAAGACATGTAATAAAAATACAATTAAAGCTGGTTTTTATTTTGCTGTGAAATTTCTCTATACTTAGGCAAAACAAATAAGGAATGAGAATAAACTGTTCTCAGGTACTGAAGAAGAATAAGCCACCATTAGCCTGAAATAAAATATATTATTAGTAAGTGGACTTGTAATGCTAGTTGTAATCTTTCAGAATCTTTTTCCTTCAAATTATTTTAAAAACATTCCTTTTTAAAATAAAACTTCATCAAAAGGTTCACATTTATTTCCTTCTCATAAAAGCATTTAAAATTGTAGTAGAAAGAGGTATTATTATCTCTTTCCACTTAAAAAAAAAAAAAGGCTGTTTTAGAAAGCATTTTAAGTAAACTTCATGTTGGAATAATTTTCATGCTTGCTTACTTTAAAGAAAACATTTAGATAATATTTATGTTATTTAATTCAGAGAAAATAAAATATCTGTTTAATAATAATGTCATTAAAAATACTTTCATTTGTGTACACTTACTGCAATCTCTCTACAGGCCGACATGGATATCCCTGTACCTTCAATTTGCTTCAGTGCATACTCCTTTTCATCTTTTCTGTACACACACACAAAAAAAAAAAAAAAAAGATATGAATATATTTAGCTCTGATTTATAGCATATATTACACAAATCAATACAAGTATAATGATTTGTTTTTATTTGTTTTCAATCAAGAAGCTGAAAAGCCAAACCTGTTTTACACATTAATTACATTTAGATATTAAATGAAAGTTTTCCTTTTAACATAGATTTAAAAAATTCTGAACAAAAATTCCTGAATAAAAAAAAAAACTTTGTTAACCTATAGCCATTTCTCTCTGGAATCATACAGATAACTGCAAATATGTCTACAGAGAACTCTGGAGGACACTTTTCCTGAAGTTCCAGAATACTGTCTACTACCACAAAAAAGCCACACAGTCATACCCCATGCCTGAAAAACTCTCCTATAAATACGTAGGAACTGCAAGGTTCTTACTCGATTTTATGAGCCATTGCCAATCCACTTTTACTTCTGAAACACTGTTATTTTAAACCAATTATAATTATTATACAAGAGCTGACTACTGACAGATGCCTACGCAGTATACAAAACCACGTGCTCTGAAGTACAAAGCCAGAGACTGCGGAAATATTCAGCCCAAACATAGTACTATCCCTTCAAAAAAAAAAAAATAAAAAAAAAAAATTAAAAAAACCCCAAACGACAAATCATCACAGTTTGAAGTGATTTAGAGGGAAGATCAAGAAAATAAAGTACTACCTCAAAGCCCTTGTGATACAACATAACCAGCTTACTGGTTCTGCAGGATACAGCTATCGTTGATAGATGTTGATAAGCGCCGATACCTGCAGTGCTGATACCCTTTTGAACACCCACCAGTTACAATTCAACAACCCACAAACCCCCATCTAAATTCCCTACATGGCATTTCTGGTAGACTTCAGTTTCCCCTTCTTCCAGTCAGAAATCATCTTGTTTTGCTGTGCCAAAAAATTAACTTCAATTCATTTCATCCTCTCTAGGCTTTTAATTCCAGGCCTCTGTGCTGCCCAACTTCAGTGTCTTTTCCACTCTCCTCCAGAACCCCAAATCTGAAATTCAGGGTATGAGAAGTGGCTGTGTGGAGGAATGGGGGACAAGGATGAGATCTACCAGAAATTATAACTGCCTACATGTATCAGTAACTACAAGTAAACTATTCTCAATTTTCAGTAGCAGTTAAATCCACAATGTGTACCTATAGTTAACACTGTACTTGGCTTCCACTTTGCACAGTTTTTTGAAGCAAAAATAGAAGAAAAATTCCAGATGTATTCTGACTACACACGAAAACTCACTGCATTGCAAGTTTTGCAAAAAGGAAATCCACCTTTGAAGTAGGAGACAGCAGCTGTTCCAACCGGGAAACTCAATGCTGCACCTTAAATTCAGAAACACTGGTTATTCTTCTCAAACAAGCACTTACATGAAGTCTTTGGAAATCTTTTGAAAGAAAACAAAACAAACAAAAAAAACCCACACAGAAAAAAAGCAACCACAAACATCAAAAACAGAGAAGTTCAGTTGTAATGGAATTACGGTCGTCTTTATTCCAAGCTGGGTATTTCAGTGTGTTTGAGATTTGGTGTACCATTGATCTCCAAGGAAGCAAGATCAAGAACGTTCGGCTGCAGGGTTGAGGGGCCTCTTTCTCCAGACAGATTTGCAGTAACAGAAGACCCTTCTGCAGCTGAAACTAAAGGAACAGGCTTCTTTGAGGTGACGTAAAAGATTTTGAAACTGCCGAAAAAATACATGCTCATTGTGCCCAGATTTCCCGTGGAAAAATGGAAAGGTTAGCAACTTATAATTTGCCTTGCAACTACCCTCAAAATATTCACCCATTCAGATACTTAGATAAAATTCTTAACAACCTACACACCTAACAAATGAACACAAGAAGACTGGACCCTCCTCTTTTAAAATAAACTTGCATTCTCCTATGTTAGTTAAAATGAAATAGCCTCATATCACAGTATTTTAAACTGTATAACTTCTGACTCTGTAGTTGGGGGACAGTGGAAACACCCAAAACGTTTCAAGGGCAAAAGAAAGCCTAAGAAGTTACCATTACTAGACTTATGCCAAATACTGCGTTAACCAACTGTTCATCAAGTATCCTTTCAGGAGTAACTTCAAAAGTAGACATGTCTGCTTCCTAAGCAGAAGGATTCAGCAGGATCTACTGACAGGAGAATTCAGATTCCTTCTTTCCTTCCCACTGAGCAGCCTTTTATTTTCATGAATTAGTCATTTATAAGAACTTCGGCTCAAGACGAACGCAGAACCAAGAAATGTGTAACTTTACAAGTAATAAGTTCATATCTCACATAAAATGCTTTTGATTGTATTAATTAGTCCAAATTTTGAAGAGTAAATAATAAATGCCCATCCCCTCTTATACACTCTTCCGTTATCTATGTAGAAGACTTACGTAAATTGAGAAGTATTAATTCCGTAACTCAGATCGCTTACTGAGACCGTGAAGACAAAATTATATTGTCTATGGAACCATAACCAACTCTGGACGTTTAAAACTGGTCATGACTTTTAAACTATGTTCACGTTTAAACTACACAGGACAGAACAATCCTGTGTGCACATATCGGCTTGAATCCCAAAACAATGTAGTCAGTACAGCACTGCAGTTCATCCTTCTTTTGGCACGTCTGCTTAACACCACGCCACTGATACGGCTCCCCTTGAACAGATGCAAAGCATTGCATTCAGTCACTCAGACCTTCACAGGCTGAAGGTCACCACAGAGAGCGAGTACGCCCTTGGGTACACACTGCCTTCAACAGCGTTGCTTAACACCACTATGAGTCTGTCATCACTTAGCAGCCAGCCACTCTACCTAGGGTTTTAAGATATGAATGAGAAATTATGGAAGATGGTGAAAAAAAACAACAAACACGAACAACCCAACAGCTTGAGGTATCTCAGCATGTGGGAAAAGGCGTCAATCTGAGCTGCAAACAAGATACTTCTAGGACACTGGGTTTTATGAACACTGAGTAAAAATGGGGATACCTAAATAAAGGTGTATCACAGATAAAGAACTCAAAAGATACCATATTCTAGATCTCACAAAATGTTTTCTTACCAACAGCTTCAGAATCATAAACATTGCATCCTTTAAATACGTAAATACCATTTACTTGCTTTGGTAGAAACGCAAGTCTATATGAATATTTTTCCAAAGTTACCTGTTTTTATTATGCAAACTTAACAGTTGTTTAAAATACCTCCCAAAAGATCTCCACCAAGTGGTATTTTAACTAATAATATTTCCCATTTAATAGTAATCTCAAAGAAAGAAAGAAATACATTTAAGACTTCAATACCAAGTCAGCCAACACAATTTGATGAAATACACAATTCTAGTCACTCAATACAATGGTATTAAGTGGCCAAAGGAAAAAAAAAAAATAGGTACTTTATTAGTTATTTCTCCACTTGTAAGAATTCAACAAATAACGTCAAATGACGCGTGTGATACGTAAGTGTACTGCTGAACTCCCTGAAGACCTACGCTCTTGCAAAATACTTGAGACAGGAGGGAAATAGTTCTACTTCATGTTGAATATACAGAAGAATTCTAGTGAACTCTGACTACATTTCAAGAATTTGTACAGAATTGAACAGCAAGAAAGTTTTCATAAATCCTTTTCTGACAGTCTTGCATCAGTATATTTTTCACTAGAGCGGAGCAAGTGTGGTTAAGTTTAGAAACCAAACCCAAACAACAAAACACTACACTGCTCTGGTGCTAAGGCACCCATGCTAGGGATAGTCAAGCAGAAGCAAGGTCTTTGTTTTGTAATCATTTTCACCTGGTCCACAGAAATACTGGCTTGGGAGCAGGCCAACTAACTTGAAAGTCCTGCTGTGTGAGGGTCAGTCTGAGAGCAGGGAATGTGGCATAGACCAGGGTTTAATCAAGCAGGTTCTACTAAACAGCCACTCCAGGCTACTGGTGGCAATGTACTCACTGAATATGAGCAAAGAACACAATAAAGCAGAACTGAAAGTGAACTCTACTCCCTAAGAGGCTGTGACTTAAAATTTTTATTAAAGCTTTTCACAACTGATGCAGAAGAACTTGCCTGATGAAACAAGTACCACACCACACCACCAAGAGACTTCTCCATGCTTCAAGTTCCCTTATTCAAAATAGGGATAGAGGTTAAAATCAACATTGCTTCTATTTCCAGAAGTATTACGATTCATGATATTTTCAAAGGGACTGACTTTTTACAAAAATGAAACTGCTGATATGAGATACCCCACACGGAAAACTTCCTGACTCTATTCCAGATTGCCCTAGGCAGCATCCAAATACATGGGCCCTTAACGCCTACTACCAATAACTGAGAACATGCCTCTTAAAAAAATCTGTACCCGTGTAAAGCTGTAATTTGGTCTTTGAGATTCAGCTTTTTTCTCTCACCAATAAATTCCCCATTCTGCAAGCCTTAAGGTTAATATTAACGTTTTAATTTGTACGGTGCAAAGGAAAATTCTGTCCTCTTGCTCCCAAAAAATTTTACTTCTCTGGCTTATGTCCAACTGCAGCATTCAATGCAGAAAATGAAAATATGATCACTACTACTTCTGGGTAACACTTTCCGTTTCCATTTTCCAAATGCTTCGAAAAGAACAAAGTACCAAATTCACTTTAGAAGGGTGCAGTTCAGAAGACTTCGAATAATTAAAACATTTCAAAGTAGTTAAACTGTCTTCACTATTGCAATTGTACTTCAGAGTGCTCCCACCATGTGAGAAACTACTTTACAACAAGCCAACTGACAACTAGAAATGACTTGCCCAAGACCATAAGAAAAATAGGAGCATCTGAAACTGGTGCGTGGTTCAAACTATTGTTTTATCCCTATTCAAATTTTCCAACTTTTCATGATGGTCTCTCTTGAATTCACAGATAATTTAACATACATCCTTCAGAATTAATTATCCACATCAAAGCACTGGCCTGAAAAACTATAATCACACTGAAGCTACAATTGTTAATATAGATATTAACATTACAGTATATATTAATAACAATAAATTATAACAATAACTGTATATATTAATATACAGTATATATTAATAACAAGGCTCTTCAACTAAGCGCATGATAGAATAACAATAAATAATGTGCATAAACAAAAACAATCATTAATGTGCAAATTTTCTTAAACAAATTAAGTGCACCATAAAAACATTTGAAGACCTAGCCAGAAAAAAAAAAAAAAAACAAAGAAAAAAAATAACAATTCACCCTTGCAAAGCAACACCAGTAGAATTTAAACATTTATGACTTAGTAGGACAAAGCCTGGGAACACTACGAAGTTCAGCGTCCTTCAAACACAGTACTGCCCGGAATACAACATTCATAGCAGTATCTTGTTACACTCTAATCACTGTTTAATTGCTGCCATACAGCAGAAAGTTAATTGCTTAGCAGGAGATCACCAACGAGAGTTACAAATTCCATGCTGTCCCTCAGGAAAGGCAAAACCACGGCACTGAAGTGCACCCAGAAGTTAACTGAAAAACCCTCTGTGGTACACGGAACACGGCAGCAAAGCCACTCCATCGATCACCCTCAGCACTGGTTACCTTATACAAGCCGCTCGCACACTGACCTGCATACACAGCGCACGGCCAGAGCCCTTTGCCAAAAGCCTTTACCAGTGAAGGTGACTGACTTGAAAAAGCACCTAATCTTTTTGGGAAAGCAATGAGTTCTCATGCTTTAGTGATTTATGCATATAGAAATAGTCACTAATCCGCAAAAATCACAAGATTCAAAAAATCCACACGTGATGTCACTGGGGTACATGTTCTTCAACAGACTAGCAAAGTCACTTTCTTTTATCATTATCTTCAAGCCATATCAAGCCTTATCCAGTCAGCAGCTCAGCCAGCTCTTTTCATCCACACAGCAACCAGACACAAATGACAGAAGCTGGGAATCTATAGGTTGATCATAATTTATTTCTAGAGAACAGTATACATACTGAATTTCAATGCACATGTATTAGTTCGTTTTGAAAGCTACGTAAGAAACTCAGTATGTGAAGCAGTAAGTTGAAATTTAAAATAAATCTATGACCCTATCAATCCTTTAAAAGGTTTCCTTCACCTTCAAGGGCAGCTGTCTGTGGCTCTGCTGAAAAACTTCACAGCAGCTGCAGGTTGATCCTACAGCCCAATCCCAGACAAGATCAGTGTGACATGGACACCCGAGTTACATCTGGCTGGTTTTGGTCACAAACAGAATGGATGAAAGCAGCAGATTTTTACCTCATTCCACTACAGTAAAAAGTTTACCATTTCAGTAATGTTTGTGGACTGTGTAGCTGGCCTGCCTACTAATGCATCCCCCAGAGGTTTGGTGGGGATCTTCTCCGTGTTGTAAACAGAAGAGCACATGTGTCTAGGGTACAGGAAAGGACTTCTCATACAGAAGGAGCAGACATGTATGTCACCTCATCGGCTCAAACCCAGGCCTGGACTTTCCTCTTAGTGGCAGGGTAGAAAGCCAACCTCACCTGCAGGCAATGACTATACAATCTTTAAAAGTTGAGCCTGCATCTTGTCTGGACCGACATCTAAAAGTAAACCTGGGGAGTGGAAGTGAGGCGACAAACACACACCACACTGGACAGTCTTTACTACACAAGAAAAGCTAGAGTGAAAAGAGGCTCCAAGGCAGATCCAGGTACACAAAAGGAAAACATTTTTCAGAATGGGAACAACATGCTACATTTCACACTGCACTTCTGAATCTTTTGTCTCACAAAGTCCTTATCTCAATTTTCAAAAGGGTGCCTGAATGCTGCAGAGCTCATCGGTGTCACTGCCTGATGACAGCCACTAACTTTGTCAGGTCTCCATCCAAATGTCCCAGACAATGCAAGCTACCTCAGCACATACATACAACACCAGAAGAGAGCACTTCTCTACTTTCTGCTACCTCCAAGACTTGAACGTCGTACATGAAGCCCTTCTGGAATCTATGAACACTGCACACATAAAAAGCAGAAGTTTGTCTTATTTTTAGATGTTACTCTTCTCAAAATGCAACAATACCAAATTCCTGAACACTAAACAGTTTCCTCCTCCATTTTCTGATGATTTTATAGACTTGCTAATGTCATATATTTGCATAAATACACACCCAAAAGAAGGACTCATAATACAGCCTGTGGATTTTTAAAGCAATTATTTTTTTTGTTGAAGTTTTTCATAAACCAAACGAACAAAAAAAAAGAGAACTTGTTTTGTTTGTTGAAATTGGCATCCTAAAATTAAGTCTACTATAAACATTTATAAATTGGCAGAGAGATTCAAATACAGAATTACTCATTACAACAATTAGCCTTTTTAAAAAGTATCTAACTTCCATTACATACATCATGAAAAACATAGAGCAGAACAGTTACACAGAGCTTAGCCTGCTGGAAAATCTGACTTGATCCAGACATATAAAAGAGATCATCTTAAAAGCACCACTGGCATCCGCTTAGGTGTAGACACTCACATGTTATCGTAGTACCCTACTAAAAACTGAACTATATTCTTATTCTATTCTATTATCTACAGAATACCCCCAGATGTACCTCTAAGAACTGCTGTTGATAGAGCTACCTTTCTGTTTGCTTATTCCTCTGTAAATCAGTCAGGAAATGTGCACGTTAAAGAAAACAAAGCAGGTTCTTGAAGCGATGCTAAGTTACTTGCCATTAAACACAACGCCCTTATATTTTGTGATTCCACGGAGTCTCATCTATTAAAAAAAAACCAACAATCTTCACCTACCATAGGGGATCTGTTCTTTATGTATGAGATGACAGTTGATGAAAAAGACAAAACAGTGAATCTGAGCACCAATAAGATTTTCTGTTATAAAAAAAAATAAAATTCCTTTACCCAGCTATAATTTCACTAGATTGGGAGTGGTGATTTTTTCTTATATACCTCTTAGTATTAAAATAAGGAGATTGGAAATATTCCAGCACCACTATACATAACCTAACTATATCCTCTTCTTTTTTTTTTTCCAGCAGTAAAAGCAAATCTTTATAGCATAGCTACCTTCTATTAACAACAGTTTAAGACTATTTCACCATCACAACCGCAGAGAGATTTTTAAGATCTCTGTAATAACAGACCATTAGAAATCCTAATAACATTAATCTTATTAAAATATGGCCTTTACACTATAAGACTGTATTTGTAAGGAAAAAGATCATGACTTCAGTAGCTGCCGTCCTCGCTCCAAATTTATTGATGAGACTTCAGTCAGCTACAGGGTTGTTGTCATTGCTAAAATTAGACTGCCTCCAAAATATTTAGAGTGACTGAGAACTGTGAATTTCGTAGGAGTACGTTTATAATAGATTAACATAAGTACACTTGACAGCCTGTTTAGAAAGGTAAAACCTAAAGTGTGCACATTAAACCTTGAAAGCTGTGAAACTATTCTGCTGCTCCAGGTAGTTTCTTCCAGCATTTGTACTATTAAAGCAGGGGACAGAGCTGTAACTGATCTTATTTCTTTATAGACAGGCTTGATTACAGATAATGAATAGATTTAGGACATATCTCCCTTCCAGAAAGGATACTGTACGTGACAAGCTGTTACCTTAAAATAAGGAACAGCAGCAAGGAGAAAAATACCACTGAAATAAAGGGGAAACAAACTTTTATTTATCAGTGAATTATGTACCAAGGCCAGAGACACAGAGTCCTTTAGACTATGTCAAAAAAGCAACTGTCATTTGTTTCATTATCAAAGAAGAATGTTTGTGACTAACTATAAATGTCAAGGATGTTATCTCTCTGGTTTCTGAAGTATAGGCCCTTTAAGTCATAGCGTAAAAACATACTGTAACTACAGAGCCTAGCTGAACGTGCATCACATCTCTCTCTGTAGTGCTAAATGTGGCTAAACACTCCAACTTTGATAGGTGGGAAATTACTATTAAATCATCAAATATTAGGAAGCCTGTAGTTCTTTTAGGTCTCTTTGGTGAGAACCTGTTTGAAACACTGAATGCAATTTTTTTTTGCTAAATCATTATAATACATTAGGTTCACCTATAACAGAAGAAAACAATATTGTCTCAAGGTAAGACTTATTAAAAGGACAACGGCCTAAAATTCACAGTTATTCAGTTTTCCTTTTCCAGCTCATGACACAAGCAAATGCTTCCTCTAAAGCATATGGAAAGCTTAGATTTATCAGAGAACTGTCACACAATTTCTGTTCTTCTTTTGCCTTAAGATTTCCCTACTTAAATGACCTCGTGTGAAATCTTCAATGCTCCTGGCCAGACCTACATGAAAGCTTACTAACAGCATGGATGTAATTCCTAGTTAATAAACCAGCCTTTAGGTACAGAAGTTGCCACTCAAATGATGAGTAAGAAGCAAGACCCAACATTCCATGTGGGCAGAATGAGACAGAGCACATTTACTATAGTTGGAAAGTTCCCAAGTTGAGCACACACCCTGAGGAGAAGGTACAAGGGTCAGAATGAAATTCTACAAAGTCACCGTGAGGTCTGATTTAATTCATTCTGAAATGGAAAAACAATAATAAAATAAATAACTTTTAAAATCATCATCGATCATGGAGCATCTCTATTTCTGTTCCTCACTTCAATGTCAGGCCATTAGGATTTCACAGTTAGAGATGTCTTTATTCCAGCCACTAAGAGAGTCTTGTTACTTCCCAACAACAAACAAGGTCTTTAGACAGCAATCACTGTATCTGTTCCTGGGGAATGTGAACCATGTTCTGCTTCCTTTAAACTTTAAAAAGGCACATCCCATAGTCAGAATAGGCTTCTCTCTTACCCTTTCTGCAGCTTAAGAGCATCGCTTGGATACAGTTTTACACTGATAAGTTTTTTCCCCCACCATTGAAATCATGATAAAGGTAGAATAAACGGTGTTCATCTTGAAACTGCCTTCTGGTTGTTCTGAACTGAAGGTCAAATTAAATTTGGTAATTTGTCTGCCTCAGTGTCTCATTTGGAGCATGACAGAATTGGGCAAAGGAACAACTGGTTATCCTGTACAATGACTGGTTTTAATCAAAAGGTATGAACATAAAGCTAACTTGGAAGTCTACAATGCCCTTGAGAACATGGTAACAACTCGTACAAGAACTCTAGTTCCGGAAGACATATTCAAAGACATGGGCTGAAACTCACTGTCAGCTGCACTAACAGTAACGAAACAAAGCAACAAACATGGCATTTCTGAATAAGCAAGGTGTTAAATTTTAGGATGAAACTGTGATAATCCATGGAAGTATTAATACGGTTGAGATTTTTTTCTAAACACCTTTGAATTTGCAGAATTCATGAGCCATAAGACGAGTCTCTTTCAAAATAATCTGCTTAGGAGTCAGTTAACCACATGCTGCTAGGATTTCATGCATGAGTGGCCTTTGTATCACCAGATGTCTTCAGGCTCTCAGATACCACAACATACCACGGAGGTGGGACAACCACAGTCAGAGCAGAGTCCCAGCATCAGCTGTGTGAATGTTTCCAAGTGCTCTAGTAAAGACAAGGAAAGCAGGAGTGGACAGAAGAGGCAGAAAACCTTATGGCCACATAAACAAAAAGATCGACTTCCTGCAATTAATGCATGCCAAAACCATACACATTGCTTCAAAAGAGTGTAACGTATCTCTGAAGGTAGTTCCCACACCAGCAGATCTAGCTTCTGCCTCCAAGTCAACTGCCTATAACATTTATTTTCACTTGATTGTAAAAAGAAATCAATAGCATCCTCTACTTAAATTAGCAGGAAATGAACAAAAAATAATCATACTGCACCTGAGGCCCAGTTTCTGAGAACACGTGTTTAAAGTCATACTGTCTGAGACTGTTCCCAGTTTGTATCTGTGCTCTTATTTAGCCCAGAATCCTTCCCCTTCAGCGAGCAATCCAACATTCCCAGTACACACAGGAAACTATAGCTGTTGATTGGCCTACTGGAAAGCCTGACCTCAGTGTGGCTTCATCTACAAGATGACTGATTCTAGAATATTTCGTGATCATGAACTTTGTAGAAAACAGATGACAGCTGAGGGAGAAACAAGCAGTTATGCAGCAGCCTCATCTGAAAATATTTATTTAAAAATTGCTAATCCCAGGAAAGAGAGAAGCAAACATGAGTAATGCCTTTGAGTTCTACTGTTCCAGCAGTCTCAGCTCCTCCAGTCTCTCTCATAACCAGAAAAGTCAATTCTGCTTTCCAATAATATATAAAAAAAAAAAAGACCACCCCACACACTTAAAACATGAAAAAACCCATATCAATCAAAAAACACAACTCACACTTCAAGACACTAATTTTGTAGAGGTCAGTTAACACTATCTATACAACATTCTTTCCCTTTCAGTCTTATTAGATATATTAATATTTCATTTAAAAAACCCGCCACTAATAAAAGAACTGTGCTCCCACACAGAAGTAAGAAAATACTAATAAGAAATTCAGATACATAAGTTAATTATAGGTGATTTAAAGACTTTCACAGGACTTTGTTAAAAACAACTGATTTTGATTTAAAAGGTTTTTGTACTCTTTTCTTCTCAAATACGTTGAAATACCTCAAGTTCACAAGAGGTATAGTAATTTCTAATTGCATCACATCTAGCATTTTCATCTGTCAGTCATCTAACTCACAGTCAAGTGATCCTTTTAAACCAAGTGCCCAGAGCTGGGAGGTCTTTTATAAACCTAAATTATTTAGATACGTAATGTTCTAAGTCAAGTCAAAACAGTAAAGTTTTTGGGTTTGCTGTACAAATAGAAACTGTTCATCATTTTCTAAAGTCACATGCTGAGGCAGCCAAATTAATTTTAAAACTGTTGTTCTTGACTAGCTTCATATTTCCTTCAGGCAAACACAGTTATTGAAACAAATAAATCTTTTTTAAGTTCCAATACATTGTTTCAGTAAAAAAAAAAATAAAAAAAAATTGTAGCCTGTGTTGGTTCTTGAATATCAGTCAAGAAGCTCAAGAAATGACCTATCTTTGGAAGCAGAATGTAAGAGCTGCCAATCATGCCTGCTAACAATCCTTCCTCGATCAGACACACAGAGCAAATCATCTCCTGAACCGTACCTTAAGCAGCAGCAAGCACATGCAAAGACAATCTTATTTCACAATGTAGAACTTGGTAGTTAAAAATAGAGGAGAAAGGCTTGGGCCAGAAGACATCTATGCAAATCATGAGCTTGGTTAAGACCGAAGAGGCAAACACATCCTTTCAGTAGGCATTTTCAAAAGACACAAGAAAATTTAATGCTACTAACAAATCTGTAGTGAAATTTCGTAAGAACACTCCATAGAAATTCCAGTTACCTGTGCAAACACACCTGTAGCATTCTGAATCACAGCAATTTCTGGAGTTTGAGGGGTTTTGTTGGGTTTTTGGTTTGTTTTTCAATCACGTATGACATAAAAGTACTCATCCTGAAAGTAAGCATATGAAAGAAACTTCACAACACTTCTACCTACAATGCAATACAACAGATTAGACTGAATGACCCAGACATAACACCAATATACTAAATTTCTCTGTCAAGAAGTTCACAGGAGTATTTAGCTTGCTGATCTAGCCCTTGTTCTGCCTTGCTTTGCACTCTTACCAAGTGGGAGACAGAAAGAAATCTCTTCTTTCCCGTCAAGCTCTCACTTCCTTTTCCTGCAGCACTATCGGAAAACTCTTAAGCCCCCTCACTCTGTAACAGGAAACTTCTTACCCTCTTCATCTCTCTCAAAAAAAAAAAAAATAAAAAAAAAAATCAACAAAAAGCACAAAAACGACCACTAAATCTTGAGAGATTTTACTTCACAGCTTATTATGGGCTCATTTATGCAAGAGTCTTCCTCTGCAAGCTTGGCAAAAACCTCCATCTGTTTCTCTCTCAAACGCAAACTCTTCTACACCTTGTCACCTACTCTTACCTTCTTTCTTCCTCAGGCTCCTACCACCACGTAACTTTGTGCTCACCATAGTAGCAAACGAAACATCAGCTGAAAGCTGTTTGCTTTCCAAAAGGCCTTGGGTTGTACATACAGCTCATTTCTGCACTTGGTTGCAGTGAGAGTAACAGAAGAAAGGCCAAAATAGCCATGGGAGAGACCATATGCAAGAGCCTGTGGGAAGCGCTAAAAATTGCTCACCACTTGCACTGTCCTCTTGAGCAGGAAGCAAAGCCACAGTAAAGCTGCACTGGCAGCTCTCAGTAAGGCACAATTATGAAATACTAATAATGTCTTCCTAAATTAGGGGGGTTTGTTAGTATGCATCGCAGGCAACTAGTTAGACAGGTTTGGTTTAGTTCTGCTGCTCCTTCTCACACATTTTAAGAGCACACGGTGGTAACGAGTATTTTCAGGATTTGCCGGTAATTCTAGTATTTAGGTTTACTTGGCTATTGAGGGACTATAGTGAGGCATGAACACCTTCAGCCATTTTACCTTCCTCAATAAGTTTCATTAAGAAAAAAATGAAAGACTAGAGTGAGGAGCAAAGTACAGTTTTTCAGATACCATCATTGGTAGAGACTTTGCTGCAGAGAAAGGTAATTGTTCAGGATCAAATACACGGCTTTCTGACTTGGGTCAGTATTTCTGTGATTTAGCCTGTCACAGGATTACAGTAGCAGACAGCAACTACAGCTGAAAACTCAAATTACTTACATTCAAGACAATGTCAAATACAGGAAATACTAAGACATAAACACATAAATTATTACAGACTCTCAAATATCTTACAAATATGAACTTGCATTGGTACTTAACACTCCAGTTTGACATTCAAGGGAGTATAATCTTTGCCACATCAATAAATTGCCTCTCTCTCAGCAGTAAACATAACTACAATACACATGTACTCATTCCCCTGTGATTTTACCACCTACATCATTCATTAGTAGCATTTGGTCAACTTGAGTGTGAGTCTCCTTTCCTGATACACTTGTGCTATACTCCAGTAACTTAAATTCTGCAGAACGACAATATGGGGAGAACAGTACATAAATTATTGATATACGAATACTGACTTAAGAGAATAAGCAGATTACCTTCACCTTTTCTACGCTTACAGTTTTCTACGCTTACAGTGATCTCAGTGATAAGAGTAACCAGATGTAACCTCTGAACAACATAATGGTATTAGCAGAAATCCCAATCATAGCAAGTCACCCAGGAGAAAACCCCTTTTTCCAATAGAGCCATGCCTCACGGCATGCTATTTTTTCCTCTCTTAATCAATATTTTTCCATTTCTGCTTAAAACAAATAAAATTCATCAAATTAAAAAAAAAAAAAAAGAAAACAACCCGCCACCTTAAAACAAAAGGTTACATGGCCAGGACACAACCAAAGAATGCTGGCTGTGACTACACACTTGCCTTGGCTATATGTACTTTGTCTTTCTCTTCCCATGCTCTAGCTTTCAGGCAATTCTTCAGTGGACTTGGATGCTGTAAGCACTTCAGATCCGTGTTAAGAACTTCAACGCTTTTGCACACCACTATCAATCCAAGGAGGAGAACACTCTCCTCTTTAGTTACAAGCTTACAGTACTCAAAAATAGGGGCAGAGAGAAGATTTAATTTGTCCCCTTTGTCTCCCCCCTCCTATTCCTGTACTTTACAGTGATGTGCTGGGACTTGCATCTCTGTTGCCCAGTTACCAAAAAGGAATTCCACATTTGGCAGCTAAGGTGAAGCCTCGTCTCTATCAATTCTATAGTTTGAGAGTTACAGATACATCAACAAAAAAAAGTAATGTGACACTACAAATAATGACTTTTTGGTTTTTTTAAAAGAAGTATATTATTAATTAGCATATAACTCCACACACTTTATTCAGTTGATACATCGTACAATACCGGGCAGTGCCAACCTTTTATACTTGCCAAAGGACAACACGGCAGGAGAGTCTGTCAGGGCAGTGCCAGCTGCCGAGCAGGTGGTGAGCCTGGGAGCCGTGCAGCATACAATTCCTGGCCTTTCTGTCTTGGAAGCTGATCACTCTATATTTCCATCATTCCCTCCACAGCAACATTAAAAAGCTTTTTTTAAAAACAGTGTTTTGAAACACACAGATCAAAAATATTACCTACATAGTTTCTTGGAAATAAAAAAAATAAATAAATGTTTGTAACCCCAGGTAGCGAGACAAGGAAAAATAACATAGGCACAGTGTGAGAGAACACAGCCAGCTCCACTGCTTGTTTAAAGGTAAGCAAAATGACCAATAACTAGAAAGGTTTTATTCACATGAAGATTTCAGTTTTTGCAAGTGTTGCATCTGCTGTCACTGCTACAGAAGGAAGAACAGGATGGCCTATTTTCTACTTGACCTCTGAACCCCATTATTCCTTGTGTGCTGCTGACTAACCGACAGAGCTATCTTTTCAGCTTGCTGATGTCTAAACATCCTCCTGCAGGTGAGCTGGCATCCTGGTGAAGGAACAGAAATACTTTGCAGTGACCTGGATCGATAGACTGATCTTTCCCAAAGAGTAAAGGGAAATAATTCAGGCATATACAACCAACAAAGAGAATTTCCAAACCTCACTTCATCCTGAAGCTTCTCTCCCATTTAAGGGGATACAGGAATTGAAACAACTAAACACATTGTGGCTTAAACTGTGATCAAAGAAGCAGCAAGGGACGTAATGAGGAGAGGTGAGGCGTGAAACGAAATTGCATTTCCCTAACAATGACTGGAAAGACTGCTTCGGGTTTTTTTAGTAGACCAATGTGAACAAGTGTTAAAAAAAGTTAATTGAAGTCAACATGACATTTTGAAGCAGCACACACACACAAAAATAATCGTAATACATTTTCCAGCTACATAATGAGCCAGAACTTAACATTGACAAGTGAATTACACTCATGAGGCTTATATCACCATTTCTCACCTCAAAGCCACTCATCCAGTTTTTGTGAACACTGAAATAAACCATTAGACTGCTTATATAAACCCCTTATTTTCTAGCCATTCTGGACTACAAAGACATTAAAGAAAGTTTTGTAAACCCAGGTGCCTAATTTAGCTAAATGCCTGATACAGGTAATACCACCAGACCTCATCAGAGCACACAGATACTACTGAAGTCAACGGAAGCTGCAGGTGCTCAACATCTTTAAAAACATGCACATGCAGGGCATGCAAATGTCAGACCAACGTGGTTCAAACATGACTGCCTATTAAAAAAAAAAAAAAAAAAAACAACAAAAACACACAACAAAAAAAATCTTTTTTAAAAGAACAGAAATCCATCAACTCACTAGAAACATGCCCAAATGGCTGAAAAAGCCAAACTAAGCTGTTACTTGGTTGAAAAACTGCTTTTATGCCCAAGCCATTCACAGAGATCTAAGCAATGCAACCACTTCTTTTTACCAGCATTTTATCAAACAGCTTGCCAAGCTTCGTATAAACACATTTTACTGTTTCATATAGTTTATATGCCAAGTTTTTGAAACATGAAGTGACAGGCTCTCAGTGGAATTTCTGCCGAGCTACAAGGTTCTTACTGCCCTCAGCCTCCTGGGACTGTAAATTGACTGTAAGAAGTAAGTAGCCAGAATCCTTTTGTTTTATACAGAAATGTCTTGCAAGTTTGAAATACTGAAACAGTTTCTATCATCAGCCAAAGAAGAATTCCTTTACATGAGGCTCCAAAGCCCCCAGTGATCAGCACACCATAAATACGCATCACTGCTAGGTTTCTGCTGCCAGCATTGGGAGAAGTTTCTCTCCTTCACTAAAGACCCCTTAATAATGCTAAATATCCTCCATCCCACAGAGATATTTTAGCTAGATACCTTCATAAAGAAATCACCTTATCTTAATAATTTAATCTGTTTTATAATTTTTTTTCTAACTCGTTCACATCTTACTTTCACCCAAGGTCCTAAAGTTACACCAAAGCAACTGAGAGTGAACTCACCAATGCCATAGAAAGGAAATTTTTTTTTTTTTTTTTTTTAAAAGAGAGAACAGCAATTTCCACAACGTAAAACCTCAGAGTACATACTATAGTTACATTTGTGCCATATTATATTGCATTTCAATCTATCTGGCTGTCTACTGAAACACTGCACTCCTTTTATCAGTTAGTTTTCTTAAGGCTCAAGGTCTCTTTTTGATTATTCTCTGCTCTAACACACTAGTTATCTTTTTATCATGTTTGCTTTTGCTTTACTACCCATTTGTCTTTATGCTACTATTATTATTGTAGGAACTTTGAAGACATCCTCTACGGTGCTTTGTCACATCAACGTAATTCTTACAATGGCTTTCCATTGCCAATGATGCAAATGAAACAAGTAAGTTAGAAACGTACACTAAATTTCTTTTTTTTTTTTTTTTTCATAAAACAGCAAACGCAAAGCTCTGCCTCTTTTATGCTATTCTTGTAAACAGTAGTTTTAGGATTACTATATCAAGGAGCAGTAAAAAAAAATAACCATGATTTTGGGTGCTTTTACTACTGCTTCCTACTCCATATATATATATATAATACATGAATTAAAACTTCAAAAGAAAAAAAAAAAAACCAACACAACTAATAAACCCACAAATATTAGAGCTCAGTGGCAGCTGTAATACCCAGAAAGGCTTTAACATACTAACTCCTGAGGCTGCAGAGCAAGCTAGTCAGAATCAGAGCTCACTTCCCAGCATTTAATTCTCCACCTGAATTAGCACACTACCATTCAGTTATTAATCACTTTGATACTACATCCTCTTAACTCAAGAGTTTAAATTTTCAAGACACACATGAATGCAATTTACTCCTACAGAAAAATCCCTGGACCTCTCTATTAATCTAAAGCAGCAACACTCTATTAACCACTTCCAGAACTTTATTTTTTAAATTGCCATTTTTCCATATTCAGTCTTTTCAAAGCTTCAGTTGCCTGTAAAGGAAGGCGATTACTTTTTTGGCTTTCTGTTAGAAAGGTATCACCTCTGATTTGCAAGTACCCTTTAATCATACTTTATGTCAAGAAGACTTCTATAAATGCAGCTTCTGCACTATTCACACACCACAGTGAAAAACGCTTCAGGGCTCTTTAGAAAGAAAAAGGCTATATTCAGAACCTGCACCTGCATGAGAGGCCTTACTCAGGCCTCGGGACTGCTCCTCTTCAACAACTGCACCCCAGCTAAGAATCCCAAATGTCAAACCCATTGCTCTTAATCACAGCACAGTGAAAATGGCATCCATGGGACACTTGTCTCATGGTGTCAGCTGTCTTTTCCACAGGAAAAGTGCCATATATTGGCTGAATAGCCAACGTATGTGGGCTTAATGGCCAAATGACCTCTCTACATCTAGTCAGCAAGCAGGTACTGGGGGACAGGTATCGTGCTGTCGCATGGGAAAGGGTGGACGATGGAGACACACCTCCTGCTCTCCTGTGCGTAGGTCCTGACAGAAGCCGCCAGCTCCGTCTGCAAGGAGCCGCCCAGACACGCCGCCAAGCCAAGCCAAGCCTGCCCGGCTCCAGGTTCAGCAGGGAACCAGGGACTGGGGCCAGATCAGGGACCAACACACTCCTCGAGGGTTTCCCGGCCCGCTCGGGCATATCAGCCTGAACGGGAGAACCCGGGGAAGGGTGGTCGGTAGCCAGGTGTCCCTCACATCAAACTTACTCGTTTTTCCAACCCCTTGCAAGTTACGGGAGCAGAGTGCCCAAGCACGAACGTAGTCGCGCAAAAGATGAAAGCGATGACCCGAAACCCGGTACGAAAACCAAAGGCGATGCCAACGGCACAGCCCGCTGACACAGTACACCCGCCGCAGCGCCGGCCCAGAGGGCAGAGCGGGACGCGCCACCGGGGTCTCAGCCACCGCCACTGGCGGAGGGCTGCCGTGTCCCACGGTCACCAGGATGGAGGACACATGCGGGGGAAGGCGACAGCAGGGCGGCGGGCGCGACCACGGGGCAAAGGCGGGCGGGCGCCCTCGTTCTTCCCTTCCCAGCAGCGGGACACCGACCCGCGGT
>VWZK01011966.1:413646-442026 GCA_013396935.1 Baryphthengus martii
GTGTGGGAAAGGCGAATGCTCAGAAAGTGGCTCGATGCAGCCAGACGCTGCTAAACTCATTTTTTCATAGTAAGAATCGCAGGGACAGATCACGGACTTTGCGTTCAGATAGGACCCCAGGCTTATGGCTGGGGCTTTCTGATTGGATATGGTAGCGAAGCTGTGTCCCTTCAGCCCCAAGCACAGAGATTTTTAGAGAGAACGATGCTACTTTCAGCTTTCATTTTACGTATTTTGAGATCATAAAAATATTTAGGTCTTTCTAAATTATGTCTTAGTCTCATTCAAGCATTTCTTTGTGAAAACCATCACTCTCTGCAAGCATATTTGCGTTATGGAAGCACCGTGCAGAGCTAACCGCGTATCGAGGTTATATCCTGTCACACGAGCAAGTAATAGTTCCCACCTCGTGTATTCCACCTTAGTTTATAACAACAGCAAGTGAATGAAACAGAATGAAATTAGAGAAGGGGAGAGTAAAAACCGAAGGCTGTTCGTGCAGAACCCATCTCAGTTCATCACCTGCAACCAGCATTAGTTTTTCCACTGCCTAAATACACTGGATGGGAAGGGTAGATGAGCTGATGAGAAGCTGTCGTTGCTGACAAAGCAAAGGGAGGAGTCAATTGCACTATGAAGGAAGGTACTATATATGATTACTATTGCATAGCTAAGTTATGAGGTCCTAACCAGAAGTTTGTTTCTCAAGCAATGGCAGAAGGAGTGTAACCATTTTGAAGTGATCACTTATTCCAGGAGGCAGCAGATGATTCAGAATTTCCCTTGTGCCAGGTAGCTAACAACCAAAATTCTCAGAAAGCATCATCATTTCCTTACCAAATTCATATTTTCCAGAAAACTACAAGTGCTTTTCTCTGCCATTGCAGATACAGATATTTCTGAAGAAGACCTGATGATGAGTTGGCAAATTTCCTAAACACAGGAGAGGGCCATTGATCTTTCAGTGTCAACATTAAAGACATTTGCTACCATTAGAGCTAACTGTTTAAATTTTGCAAAATGTTCACATCTTTGGTCATCTAATAATCAAAGACAACACTGAGAAGAAAGGGACACAGACTTTGAAAGACAAGCATGTAGGTGGGTTATGCTACCCAGATGTATTCATACAGTCTTAAGTCACTGGGAACAAGGACTACCTTGCTGTTGATAATAATAAACTCTGCATTACCTTCTTTGATTAAAAAAATAATAATTAGCTGTTACTGCACATTTTCATCACTAAGGCTTTTGTTTTCTATTCTTTCAGTTCCATTACGTAATAACGAGACTGTCTTTTACTATAATTGATTCTATGTCCGTAGTACCAGTGAGAGAGGGCCAACCACACCCCCAAGTACTGAAGCCCAGCTAGGCGGGCATCTGGAAGCCAAGGCAGCTTAATTCCCCTCTACCCTATACTGTATTCAGCTCCTGAGTGTTGCAAGCAGCCTTTTCGTCCTCTCTTCCATAAACTGATCGTTCTTTGCCAGTAAATGTTTTGGCCCCCGCTGCTGCTACTGGGAGGCTGTCCGAAAGAAACCTAACAGCTGGAAGCCTTTTTAACATTTCAAACCTATGTCTCCCTGTGACCAGTCCACATCCATCTTTTCCTCCTGTGCAGATTCTGTCCTGAAGTAGCCTTTCCTGCTCTCCTATGTATGTTCTCTGCCAGAAGTATTTATAGACAGCAATCTCATCCACACGCAGCCTTTATTTTGCTGGACTAAACAAGCCACGCTCTTCTCATTCCCCTGGTGAGCCCCTCTGAGTAGAAGCTAGACTGGTACAAAGCTGGTTATGGAAAACACAGAACATGACCCATTCCTTCTCTTGTTACACAGCCCTGCTTCTAGTTTCTAAATCCTTATGTCAGCTACATAAAAGCCATTAAAAGCGTAGAATCAACTAAGCAGTATAGGCCAGCTCAGAGGCTGGTAAGAATGAAGCTACCTTCTCATCTGATGCAAAAGTTTTATTGATTCATGGTTAAAAGATGGAAATGGGCACATTTGTTTCTTCCTGAAGCTGGAGCGCATGGCAGGATTCCACTTCAAGTTCATAAAGATGGAGAAAACTCTTTATGTGGGTACACGCTGTCGGGTCTGCTGGAGAAGAGCTGGCTGACATTTCCAGCTGGTTCCCAGAGGGGGAGCAACATTGGGCCACCACGTACAGAGAAACGATGAATCTTTGAGCGACAGCAAATGGGCCAAGAGAAAGAGGCAGAACAGCACAGTGACATTTCCATTGCACTTCCATGTTAGTAGAATGGTTGTGATACCAGTAGTATGTATTTAATAGCATTCACATTTTTTAAAAGTGTTTTATTAATTGCGTTATTCACTTCCAGTCAGAACATATTGTAACATTTTTAATATGTAATTCCCTATCATTTGTTAATCGTGCTGAGGCAGAAAGTCTGAGTAGCCCCACCAATGAAAACAGAAAATGACAGGCTTGCAGATTGCAAGCATGATTTTTTTCAGCCTGCCAGCCTAACTGAAGATACTGTGTTATTGCTCATTAGAATCACCATTTCTTCCACATCTCAAGTCACTGTGGTTCAATAGTGTGCACGCTGTTGGAGTGGAAAGGTGTTTCAAGCTAGACAGAATGTTGAGAAATTGAATATTCTCAACAGTTCTCTAAGCAATTCTCCAACACAGATAAGACATGAATTTCTAATATAAAAAGGAAGAATTTGGTCTTTAGCATTTCAACATCAAGAAATGCTCTGACACACAGAGACCATTTTTCTTCTTTGCAGATTGCCTTGTGCATAAAATACACTGGTTTATTTTCTGTGCAGGTTGTCTTAACTTCATTCCTTGTCTTGAAAAGTTGTATTTTCTGTTGTAGGCAATCTCTTACAGTTCTCTCTTTGTGTATTAGTGAGACTAAAAAAAAACACATGGTGGTTTTTTTAATATTTTCTAGTCCATATCTGGAAATAGTTGCACCTTTTCTTAACTTACTCTCTTTGTAAGCTTTTGCTTGTTAACCCAGTAGGACATTTTTGATTCTTAGGGATCAAGATAGCATCTTTTCAGTAGATCTTCAGTGGGGCATTAATAAACATATACAAACAGTGTTTATCTATGTCAGTCACATTTAAGCTGATGTGGCTTCACTTAAGAGTGGAAAGATGCATCTCAGAAGTCTGAGGAATTGAAAGGAGAGAAAATTCAGAACGAATAGAGGTCTCACATGAAAGGTGTTATCATCTCCACAGAAGCAGAGCAAAACTAAGAGTTCTGTTCCAAAGAATGTAGAAATATACCTGGGATTTTAAAACATAGTACTGTGAGAGTGTGAAGAGCCTAATGAAAGTGGGAGGATTTCTGAAAGGGATACATTAGAACATTTTCAAGTGGCTGCAAATTCATACATTATCATTCTCAGTAAAACTGTGGCTTTTGGAATCCTTTATGTCAATTAACTTCTGAGCACCTATAATAAATGCATTAACCGTATTTTATAGGTTTAGAAAATAAAGTACCTAACTAAGGGGCACTCTCAAGACTGCAGTAAATCTAGAGAGTATGCTAGGAACACAAGATGGAAGTCCTGAGTTCTGCTCTCATAATTATTTGGCTAGCTCTGGGTTTTTTTAATTAATTTTTGTAGTACCATAATCCAAGTACTACTAAAATAGAAACCTTGTGCTGCTTTTCTTGAGTATAATCCAAGAACCTCGTCTCAAAGTAGGCTATACTACTTTTTACCATGTTTTTTTCCTGAGAAAAAGAAAACCCTCGCAAACTCACAAAAACCATTCCCTACCTTCTCCTTACCGAGTGGCAAGGTTGAACAGTTACCTGGCAAAACCAAGGGAATTCAGCGACTAAAAAACAGCAGGACACAGTAAAGTAAAAATGAAATGATTCTGCATTGCACGGTGTGCCACAGTTCGTCATTGCGCAACTCTAACTGAGCTTTATCGCTGATCAATTAGTGTAACTGCATGTATATCGTTCTTAGCATTTTCACTTACACCCTGTGAATTGTGAAGCAAGATATAAGAGCTTATTTCATTTATAGAGTATAGCATACAGTATAGCGGGCTTGTTTTGGTTTATCAGGAGAAAGAAAAAAAAGCCATAGGATTCTATTAACTAGTGTTCACATTTGAGAATCAGCATGACAACTGGTTTAGAGGGCCAGCCAATACCTCCAAAGCAGAGATTTAGAGAAAGCCTTGAATTCTAAAAACAGAAGTCGCCTGTAACTCTGGAGAAACATGAATGCTAATTCTGAATATAGCAGTCCAAAATTCCATACTTTGGAGCTGTGCAGGCAGTGTAATTGAGTTTCCTTGGCTTTGTTGGTATAGATGGATTCAGACTACCTGCATTGTTGGCATCCTTATTCCAGCACCAGCATACTCCACCTACGCTACTTCCTCACAGGTTGTTAAAAGTTTTCAGAAGCTAAAATAATTTTAAGCTTCGCTGTAGAATCCACCGATCCTTTTCCATTAAAAGAGCATGTAACAAAAAAGGAAAGATGCTTAATTATCCTTGAAGCATTTAAAGGACAATGCAGCAAAACTTCACTGTCTGATAACTTTCTGAAGTTAAATCCATTCCCACAGAAGAAACAGAATGGTGCTGAACACATAACCTGAACTTTATCAAGTTCTGCTGTTATGTTTTCCATTGGATATAATAAATTTTATACCACCGTATTGGCAGAATTCATCCTAAAGACAAGCTATGGCTACAGAACAGTATTTCAGGGCAAGCCTATAGAACATCCATAATTTATGTATAGGAAACTGTTATACTTTAGTGTTGCTTCTAGCCAAATAAATTGTGATGCTCTGTTACAGGTGTTTTCAACAGTAAATGTTCAAAACAAATGTTTAACAAATCATCTTTGCATGGCAGACATAGGACAAGAAATAAAAAACTTCACTTGTACCATGCGAGATTTATATATAGGAAAGTCTCAGAGTGCTGAGTTGTCTGGAGGTACTGTGTAATCATTAGACTAAAGTTAAAATCATTAGATATTTTGAAGAAAAGTTTAGATAAACCACTGTCAGAAATTTTATAGATAAGGTAGTATTAACATGATGAGAGCAGCTAGAAATTAGAATTCTTGTCTTTCTTTTCAGCTTTACTTTTCTATGGCTCTGTTATTCTGTACGGCATAAGAAGTAGCCTCATTTTAAAAGACAGAGGTAAACCATGGGGTTTTGTGACACAAAGGGTTGTCCCACAAGGAGCCGTACTTAAAGCAGAGCTGTTCACAGTTCATAAGTGAACTGAAAAAAAAAGGAATGAGTGATGATGTGACAACATTTGAAGAACATATCTAATAATTCAGATCTAAAGCTGATTGCAAAGTGCTGCAGGAGGCTCCCGGGATACTGTGTGAGTGGTCTTTGAAAAGCAGTGTTCTGAAGTGCAGCGTAATGCACAGGAGGGTGAAATTATCCAGACATGATCATGAACTCTAAAAGCAAGTAACAGTCAGGAAAATGTCTTGAAATTGCTATGAAGAGTTGTCTGAACAGAAGTTCAGTTCTCAGAAGTAGTTAATAGGACAAGAAAGGTAAACCTTTTAAGGAAAAAGATAAGAAAACCGAGCATAAAACACACTTCTATAGTACTGCATGTAGCTATAATGCACTACTTGTGTGTTGTTTTCAGTTCCAGTTCCCCTGTCTCAAAATCCATATAGTAAGATTACAGTAAGGTTCAGGCTTGACTAACCAAAACTCAGAAATGTGAAATGGCAAAATGAGGGGATACAAATACATTAGCAGCTATTAAACACAAAATACTTCCTCTGTTTTAGTAAATCTGCAGGAATCAGATTCCTGGCAGCTGGGAAGGACTGCAGAAGGGATTATTGCTATCTGCTTGCCCTTTTTGTACACTCTTTCATTGTGTGCTAGATGGGCCTGTGGTCTCATCTACTACAGCCATTCTTATAATCTTATGAGGAGAGTCTAAATACATTTGGATTTGTTAGCTGAGAAGATAAATGACTGGGGGGGTGTGTGTTAACTGATAAAAAAAAAATCGATCCAAAAGACAGAATTTATAGTGTGCTATTTGTGGCTATTACGTACTGCGGTCCAAAGGAAACGTCCAGGTTAGTAATTCTCTACAACACAGTTTGTTAGAAGCTGAGAAGATGTACTAACAAAATAAAGGAGTGATCCGAGAGCTGAATTTCTCCGGCCTGTGAATTATTTTGAGCTTTGTGAAACTATGGTGGAATTAGATTTAGGAAAACCTAAGAAGAAATTGTATGTTCAGAGCCTCAGTGTATTACTGAAGTTTTGGTTTTCTTATTTCCACTCTGATTTTATTATCTCTTAACTCAGTGGCAAAATCCTGAATTATCTAGATTCCAGAACTGTATTTACAGCCAAATAGGAAATGACAGTATCGGCTGCTGGCTCACTATGCTGAAGAAGTTGAGCAACTCTGAATTTTAAAAGAAAGCCAGATGGTCTAGTGAGAGCAGGAACCAGGAGTTCCATTGTCCTGTGTAGTTTTATTTCTTTTGGGACCAGGCTTTCTATCTGTAATGCAAGATAGAATATTTGCCCATCTTTAGGAAAACTTTTAGATTAAAGTATTCCTGAATCTATCAGTTAGCTTTACTAGTTGTGTCCATCAACCAGTAAAGAATTTGTAGTCAGCCAAGTTCCAGTCAGCCTGAAAAAAAAAAAATTGGCCGAAATCTTTTTATACTTCACGCTATGATCTTACCACAACAACTCAGAAAAAAAAGTAAAAGTATATATATATATCCTGAGACAAATACCTATTGTTAATGCTCTATACAGAAAAGACAAGATTAAGCGTGGACTGTTGAAACAAAAATACTTTTTAAACTCTTCCCGCCAGACCTCAAAAATGTTATTGTCAAACCCCTACAGTGCTTCTGGCTGGATAAAAGTATCAAGCAGAAGATGACTATGACTTTAGCCTCACAGAAGATGGAGAAACAGGAGTTGATGCAAGGGAAGTATGGGGATGATGTATCCATAGACTATATGGATAGTTATAGCTATACTTACTACAGCTATAACTGTACTTACTACAGAATATGAATGCCCTTGCTGCTGGTGAGACTTCTTCTCTTATCTCTAGCTTCTGTCTTATTCTCACTCCAATTTTACACATAGACAATTAGCAAAATTAAGGCAATCAAAAGTATTAATTGAATGCACCTAAGCCGAAGTACTTTAAATTGCCTTATTAATTTTTCTTGCAGGGATAAAGTGCCCTTAGTTCCCTGTGGCCTCTGGTAGTGTATTGTGCCTGGCTGGGATGGGGTTAATTTTCTTCACAGCAGTCCATATGCTGTTGTGTTTTACATTTGTGAACAAAACACATCCATTTTAGCTATTGCTGAGCAGTGTTTGCACAGCATCAAGGCCGCCTCTGTTTCTCACTCTGCCCCCACAGTGAGTAGGCTGACACGAGCTGACCAAAGAGATATTGCAATGCTGTATAACATCATGCTTAGTGATAAAACTAAGAGGGAGTTTTGCAAAGTTGCCATTGCTTGCAGACTGGCTGAGCATCCGTCTGCTGGTGAGAGGTGGTGAGTGAGTGCCTTTCCATCGCTTTTTTCTTTTTCTTACTTTTACTTTCTTTTCTTGACTTATGAAACTGTCTTTTTCTTGACCTATGCATTTTCCTCGCTTTTGCCCTTTTGATTCTCTCCTCCATCCCGCTTCAGGGGGAGTAAATGAGGAGCTGGGTGGGTGTTTAGCTGCTGGCTGGGGTCAACCCACCACCTATAGGAAGGCTCTGAGGAAGGAATGAGAAAAAAGTGGGATGCATCTTACTAGGCTAATTGCTTTGTCGTGGCATACTCTGTATGTGGAAACAACCAAATCCCTGTAGTTAGGAGTGGCTGGAAGAAGTCACAGTTCATTTTGTCTTTCCCTTCTGCTGGTGGCAGTAGATAAAGAAGGCAGTATAGATCTCAAAAGGATTATCAAACTGATAACAGTTCTGAAGCCAAAATGACAGTCACCTTGGACCCAGATCTACTCTTCAGCAGAATGTTTACCAATATTCTGCAATGTAATTTTGCAGAGTTTGTCCTCCACTTAGCATGACGAGATGTTACAAGAACTTGAGCTTTCATCTCTCATCTTTCTTAAGGTGAAACTGTTGTGTTTTTTGAACAGCCACAATCTGGGTGCTGAGCTTACTTCAGACTGCTCCATTTTGATGTGTTGCTTTTGACTCAAGTCATTCCCAGGTACGGATCAAGTTGTGCTGTTACGAAGTGGCAGAAATGAAGTTCTGACTTCTTTGAATCCATGTCCTAGTCTTCATACTTTCCTGGTGTCCACAGCTTAGGCTCCCTGCCCATGACCAATCTTTCCTTCCCTCAGAATCCATAGCTCCCTTCTCCTGCCTCCCAGCTACCAGCTGGGTGAGAATCAAGGAGATGTGGCTGCTTTTGAGCTAGGTGTGTGTTTGCTGCCAACAAACTAAACATAAGAATCATAGAATCACAGAATACCAGGTTGGAAGGGACCTCAAGGATCATCTAGTCCAACCTCTCAAGTTAAATAATTCTAGTTTAAATGAGATGGCCCAGCACCCCCTTGTCAAGCTGAGTCTTAAAACTGTCGAATATAAGGGAATCCACCACTTCCCTTGGGAGATTATTCCAATGTCTAGTTGTTCTCATGGTGAAAAATTTTCTTCTGGAGTCCAATCAGAATCTCTCCAGGAGTAACTTATACCCATTAATCCTTGTTTTTTCCATGTTACTCCTTTTAAAAAGGCAATCGCCATCTTCTTGGTAGCTACCTTTTATGTACTGGTACATGGTAACAAAGTCTCCCCTAAGGCTTCTCTTCTCAAGGCTGAGCAACCCCAGATTTCTCAACCTTTCTCCATATGGCAGGTCTTTCAGTCCTCTGATCATCCCCATGGCCTTTCTCTGGACCCTTTCCAGCCTGTCCGTATCTTTTTGGTATAGTGAGGACCAAAACTGAATAAATAACCTTTTAGCTCAGGGAGCACCCTTTCAGTCATGGTAGTAATTTGAAGGAAGTAGTATTTCCTTTACTGATTTGTTACGTTTTATGAAACTTGGAGGAATTACATAGCCTGAAGTTTTCTATTTCTGCATCTAATGTAACTGAAATGAACTCATAGATTCAAAAGCTATTAGAGAGGGTTTGACAAGATGGGTAGGCAAACAGCATATCACCTAAGACCTGTTTTGTGAGCCTGCAATCACAGAGAAATACCCTTTGACAATATAATAGATACAATTCCCAGTAGTTTATAAGTAAGATTTGAGTATGGAAGGTCTGGGCAATATGCAAAATACTGGTCTTGGAAGTTTTCATACAATGTACAACATTCAAAGGAAATCTCCAAATCACAGCAGAAAAACTACAGTTGTTTTGATTTATTGAGATTAATACAGAAATTAGTAGAGATCAGGATCCCGTTTTAGGAGTCAGAAAATGAGTCTGTTAAATGTCATTTCTCCAGGAGTTAGGCATAATTTCCCAAATATATAAAATTGTAGTTAGTTCTCAGAATCTACGGGGGTTTATTTGTAAATTGAAAAGAAAAAAATATTAATAGATCCATACTGTACAACCCTACTGAAAGAAAGATTTTCACTGCCTTTAGGACTTCCTGCATATGAAAGATCTACTTGAACGTCCACTGATGAGAATCATCTGCTGTGTATATATGAGTGTATTTTCTGCCTTTATTAAGTGCATTCTTTTTCATATTTCCAACATCCTAGACTGTATCCAACTTAAATTCAGATACAAAGAAAAAAAATGGGTTTGGCACAGTGCAGGTAACATGATACCTGTTCTGAAGTCTGATAAAATTGCATGCTTTCATTTGTGTGTAATCTCTTTTCCTTGATATTACTTAAATATTGATACCACATGTTATCCTTATCCGTCCCAGAACATATTAAAGAGGGGGAGGAATCCAAACATCAAACTCACCTTGATATGACTTTGATGGAAGGAAGACAAAAACATAAGCTGAACTCAGTGACATCAGAACTTAATTTATTTCTGTCTATCCATAATTCAGATTTCACTGAAGGTAGGTCAGGTCTCTGTAATGGTAGGAAAAGCCATCCAGTGTCAAAAAGATGTTTCAGAAGAGCTTAATGCCCAAAAGATATCTGGTAGGTAGTTATACCAATTCAGGGTGAACTGAAAACAGGAGTATATTTGGTAAATTACTGATGAGCAAAAAATATGCAGAGTCTATAGCTCATATTGGTCAGGCAGCAGGGCGTATAATACACTTTCATAGAGAAAGGAGCTAATAGAGAAGTTCTGCACATCTATGTGAAAAACAATATTGAAAATAAAGATAAAAAAGGAGGAAAGCCCCAGAATATGGGGAATTTGATTTACCAGCTCAAACTGCTTATGTGTAAAAAGCAGATCTGAGTGCTGTGCAGTGACCACTGCAGGGCTTTCAGTAGGCCAAATCCCATAAAATCCCCTTCAAGAGCTCTTTCCTACATACAGAAGCTCTATGGACTTCAGTGATACTAACTAAACAAGTTCAATTTTTCTGCATGGTTTATCTTATATTGACTTAAAACTATTTGCATCTGTTTTGTTTATGACTATACATTTAGGCCGTAAGCACAAATAAGTTTGCAAACAGTTGTTCCATTCAGTCGTTTCTACTCCCCAGCTCTCTATCACTGACCTTTTGCAAAAGGCCATTTCCACCCACAGTTCTGCCAGCCTGCTTCAAATCAGGTCCCTCGGTGCCCACAACCTCTAGTGAAGTGTCCAAGGGGCGAGCCAAGGGGCACCTACACAACAGATGTGGGTGTAGTAATCTGCTGCTAGATGGTGACAAGCAACACAAATGTTCTATCTTCATCTGTTCCAGCTATGCTGGGAAGGAAACAGCAGTCTGCTGCCCTGCTGGTGGCTAAACCAGCAAAAACAGATCTAAACCATGCTAAACCCTTGACTGCACACAGCCTTGTGTACTATACTTGCTATGTTGTTTTGGAAAACAATACTGCTAACCTGGTAACCCCCTTGTGCAAAAACATTAATAGCATTCTAAAGGGGTTTTTTCACTGATGTGATATTCCTACAAATTTATCTCTAATACAGTAAGTTATTTTATCATAATCTATAGCAGGATTCTTTGTGTTGCATCCTGAGCCAATATATAAGCACGAAAGAAGATGAGTATCTTATCTATCATCTCACAAGACCATGTTAATTTAATCTTGTCTAATTATAATGTAATGTACAGTAGTGCAATTTTTAAATAGTTCTAGGAGGCCTTTATTAGCTAGTGCAGCAAAAGGAACACCAAAAAAAACTACTGAGCAGGGTCAAATGAAGCTTCAACATAGCTGGGAGGGACAATCTGTAAGTTATTATGCTGTTCCCATGCTATGGGGCATGGAGTGTGCCACACTGAGGAATGCCAATAAGACCCCAGCTGTAGTCAGGTCTCCCGAATGCCCGTTGGTGGCATTTGAAAGGATACAACTTGAAACCAAGTAAAACAGCAGAATAAATTGATAGCTTCTGATATTTAAATCCTTCAGTCCCAACATTGTACTCATTACACAATATTTTTCTAAGTATGCTCCTTATTTAAAAAAGGTCTCCCTTGAGAAACCTACCCAGAAGTCATCACTACAAGCAAATATATATTGAATGCATAGATACATAACATACAGAATTATTATATTTTTCTAATGGTAAGATTGCATTAATAGGGGTAAGGCTGCTTACCTGCTGTGATTCTTCTATCTGTACATTCACTTTCTGGGTTTGCTTTACAGCAGTATTGCATGTTATCAGTTTTATAACTGGTGAATTATTGCCTGAAGTGTAACCTGCAGGTGTAGTTTAGCACCATGCCTTCTGCATATTTACATACTGTTGTATGTTCTCTTTTAGTTTGCCTGCATCACAAAGTCCTCAGAACTTCCCATCCTGCTGCGTGGAGTGAGTTGTATCGCTATATGTATGCACAACAGACTTGGAGAAACAATACTTGCAGGCAGATGATGCATATTCAAGCACCATGTGCCTGCGGCTGCATAGTCAGCAAGTAATCCCATACTGTGGCTGTCGGACACCCAAATCCCTAATAGAGCAAGAACTAAATGACAGTTTTCCCAAAGGCACCACCAAAGTTGGAGACTTCAGAAGTGGCTTAATACTTGGTAAATGCTTCACCTAGGCACTCTACACATCTTAGGAATGCAAATATTTTGCAGCATTCTGATCCTGGTAGGAGGTTCCTTCTTTGTAATCTTATAGCAAATCCAAATCCAATCATTTTATCCCGTGGGACAATTTCTGCGTGAAAATAGCAAACTCAGATATCATTCCTAGTCAGAGGATTTGAAGCTTAAGTCTTTCTGAAAGCTCCACTATAATTAATATAAGAAAATAGGAAGAGTCTGCTAATATAAAAATTAGCAAGCCAAGCATATGCAGGCAAAAAGCTTAATTTCTTAATTTAAATCATTTAGATAAAGCATAACAGAATTTTAGATGGGACATAAAAAAGATTGTACATTAAGATGTGAATCTATCTACTTTTTCTAACCAAGGGTTCAGTTTACTAGCAAAAGCCCTAACATTTTGACAGGTACCAAAAAAGAGGTGGCAGGAGCTGACAATCTGATGATAATGGCATATTGTGTAAGGGTATCCCAGAGTAGAGGCAAATTCTGGGACTGCACACTGACAGCCATAATAATGATTTAATCCTGCTGGAGTTAATAGGATTATTGCTACCTTTCTCTGTTTTTCCTTTAGAATAACCTTGCATAACAGAGAGAGTGATGAAAGAGGTACATGCCTTCCCAGTTCCAGGAATCAGAAACCCACAAGAAGGACTCTGAAGACAAACTACCCCTGAAGCAAAAAACTAGTGCTTCCTGTTAGAAGTCAGGACACAAAGAAAACTTGACGTACACCCTGTCTCGGAAAAGGTTTGACAAAACATGACCCCATATCGTTCAGCAGCTCAAAACAACTTGACCATTTGCTACTCTGGGTGGGTACACTGCAGTAGATCCCATTGTCGCTACATTCTCTTATGTAGTAGAGGCCACCTTGCACCATTATCCTTGTTGATAGAAAATAAGGGAGTGGTATATCCCCTTTTTTCAAAACAGATGATCTCAACTCCTGGCACAGAGCATTTGACACGTGTTTATTACTACCCTGAGTTCAAGTAGATCAATGTGTGGCTGTGCGGTACCAGGGACCGCAGACCCTGAGCCTTCAATCTTAGTAAGATGGTATCTGCTACTCCTACTGCATTTATGTGGAAAATGCAGGAAAGCTCAGCAGCTGGTCCAAGGTGTGTCCCTGACAGACATAAATACCTTGTAGTCATTTGCTTAAAGTCTCACATACGGTGTTAAATCAGTACCAGGAGCAACATGCCCCAAAAGAGCTAAACAAACACAATGCTCAGAGCATCAGATGTGTGCACCAGTCTTCCCATACCTTGAAAGAAGTCCTGTTGGAGTTAGGGTTGACAGGAAGCTAGTCTGTTGTTTAACTGACAGACTGAAGGTGTTGTATTTGAGCCACTTGTGACTTCCTGAAATTTAGCATGAAATCCAGAGAATAAGGAATTTGTTGTCCCTCCTGATTTCTGAACCAATGTAGCACCTAAGCTGTGGGTAGACATATCTTAGCATGGTTTCAATCTTATATAGTCCCCCTATCATCACTTGCAATTACGTGGCAAACTTAACTACTTTAGTCTCATACTAAGAATGCTACTTTTGTATTTATCACATTATCTTTTCTACCAATAACAATCATACATACTTTTTCTGAACTAGTGTTTTTCCATTAAATGAATTTGTGTCATTTAAAAAAAAATCCATAGCTATATTATCTGCAGACTCCATCCTGTATTGTGGCACTGTAAAAAACTAGGTGTTGAAAATAAAATCTTAAGCCACTCAAGGCCACTGCAGTTAATCATATTTAACACCTGACTAAACTGGGCTCACCCAGAGCTTTTGTTAGGACTGGGAATAAACAATCCTGCTCAAGTAATTCTGCTGTATTACATGAGAACCCATTAATAGCTGTAGTTTCTATTAAAGCTGTATGTAATTCTAGAGGCTAAAGGCCCTGTTCACATTTAGGAATATTTTGTACCTCTCATTTCTCTAGTACAGAAGGTCTTGGAAGGGCATACCATTTATTTTTCTATGACCTACATGCAGACTGACTATTAATCATAAATCTATTTGCTTTTAATTAATATATCATCATGAGAAGCATATGAGATGAGATTTCAGAGAGTATGCTCTGCTGGTCAACCTCCATAGTGATGCCATAGCACTGAGTTGCCTTTTTTTGTTCTCTTGAACCTGTAATGAAAATGTCCGTACTCTAGCACAATTATATCGTTACTTTTGTAATATTTGTCTATATTTCCACCTCCAAACTGATACGAAAACTTAGCTTTTGTGCTGCTCGAATAACTGTATTCCCCTGAACAACTCACACTTAAAATGGAACAAAAGACCCACCTCTATCTGAAGAGCAAGCAGAGAGCAGAGTGTTAAGGCAGGGCTGGCATCAGTGTGGATAGCCAGAGGTTCTTTCAAACAGACTGAGATTACAGAGAGATTCCCAAAGAGCAAGATGAGTACAGCAAGTAAAAGGGACGAATGCCCAAGGATGTCCTGTTGCATTTTACTCTAAAAGGCATGGGTATTCCTTTGTGGCAATGCTTGAACTTGACTTCTTTCTCTTAAAGAAACAGCCTTTCCTTCTGTGGCTTAGCATGACAGAGGAACACGCTTTTAATAGTAGCTTGCTTTTCTTTGACTTTCAGGCTAGGGAAAAAATCTGATTTTCTCAGAATATGTATTTTACCCATAGAAAAAATGGCTTTTTTTATCCTCCTGGATCCTTTTTTCATCCCTCTTACTTTTTAATTTTCTTAGTGTCCCATGCTTTTCTTATCTTCACTCCATATAGATAGGCCCTTGGATTTTCCTAGTACATGTGACTAAGAACCTGCCACTGTGTGTACCTGGGCCTTTCTCATCGCTGAGGACATTATAGTGGTCATAACCACTACTTCCCGTACTAAGTTTAACACTGATTACACTGTTCCAGTGCCCATACTTTAACAAAGATCCCTTATATTAGTGCCCCCTTCCATAGGACTCATAGACAATCTGACAATTTAGCATCCCTGCAGGAATGCCAGTTACCTATCTGGAAGCAGACAGCCCTTCTGTCTGGTATCTGAAAGACCTTCCCGCAGGGAAAGAAGCCTCAGGAATTTCCAAATTCCTTCTTCTTCCTGTTACTAAGCAAGTCTAACAATTTATCCTTCGACAGAGGGTCCTAGAAAAACACAGTGTCCATAACTGCTGAAGGACTGCTGCAGATTAAGGAGAAAGGGGGGTTAAACAAGGGGTAATACACTTCCAGAGCCTCTGTTCCACAGAGAATGCTGTCCAGGAGCATACACAGTAGAGGGACAACGTCCTGGGGAGATCACAGGAAAAATCCTGTTGCTGAAAAACAATATGCTTCAAGAAAAACAAAGGCAGGTGCATCTGTTATCAATCAGCTCCTTCCACAATGAAGTTTAGGAGTCGCGGAGCAAAAGAAACAAACCTTCTCTCGGGCTCAAATTTCTACTTGGAATTTCTCAAATGTCCATGGCTGCAGAGCTGCAATTCCCGGTCTACTCTGTGAATAGCAGCTATTGCCAGACTCTTTACCAGCTTCACAACTCAGCCAGGGAAACTGGCAAAAAAATTGACTACCTGTACAGAAACCATACTGGCTAGCTGAGGAAAGACACACCTTAGGAGTACATGAACAGGTTGAGCCCATTAATCTAACAAAACAATAAAGCATCGATCAATTCCTGATCGTGTAGGTGTACTCAAGCACTGATTTTGTTTGTTTGCTTTCATTAAGCATATTTAAATTACAAAATTAACTTCCTGCAAAGTTGTCTATAGTACCAACTCAGCTTTTCTCCCCAAGAATGTAAAACTGCAGAGTACATTACCACTACATGGAGTGCTTATATACTGATGTTAAAAGCAATCAAACCCCAGCAGTTTCCTTAGCTTAAGAATGGGTTTGCTTTGTAACGACAACACTGACTAAATAGCAGAAGTTTCTGTAAAAAACACTTGCATTTAAATCTTGAGTACATGTCCTGGTATAACACCGTAGTCTTTAGGGCCCTGGTTCGAGCTCCCAGCTCCCTCCTCATTCCTAGCTACTCTATGTATCCATGCACCTCATCTCTAATTCCAGACAGCCCAATCTACCTTGGCCTTTACTTGTCCTTCCTGACTTACTGCAGGTAATATGGAGCTTGCCACTTTGCTACTCTGGCACCACATTCCTCTGACAGATCTTGTAAGGAGAACAGGACCTGAAGTGATGAACTCCTGGAAGAGGGGAAAGAGGGGAAGAAAACATCAGAGAGAATGTTCTGGCCATATAAAGAGTGCATTCACATTAGTATTTTGATTTGGAAGATCTACTGTTGTACAGATCCATTTCTAGAGGAGTGCATTGTAATCACGTGTGTGGCAGCAAGAGGAGGACCCTCCCGAAGTATCCTGCATCGGTGCTGTATGTTCTCTTTCCTTCCAAGGTGTGTTCTTGGGCTCCTGGATATTTCCAAGCCCTCGCTCAGCCTCTGGACTCTGACCTCAAACAGAGGAGAATTCAGTAATTAATGCAGCTAATTTGAAACTGATTATTGTTTCTAAGGTCAATAATGGGAAAACTGACTATCAGCAAACAGTTCTCCTAAGAACACCATTCCACAGAGATCTAATGTTCCCCTTAACCAAACAATGCCATAGTAACTAACCGGATGTTTGCCTACTAAACCTGTCAATCTACTGCCAGGTTTTCCCTATCGCATAAAGCAGGCCTCACAAAATGTGAACTAAAAGTATGCAATGGTTACAGGAGCATGCTTATTTCACCCAGTCTAGGCTTAATAGGATGGGTTACTTGTGAATTTTAAGTAAGTCATCCAAAATCACCTTGCGTTTACTGAAACAAATGTTCAATATGTTCTTTCTGGATTCTGCGTTTGGGAAGCGAAGGTTAAGTTTCGCTATCCATGCTTCAATAAAAAACAGTCAAAGCAAAATGTTTCCTGTAAGTACTCCATATCTTCCTTGATCAGCCAAGGTTTACATCATGGACAAATATGCCCATTTGTATTCAGAGGATGCAGACTCAGGATGCGTCCAACCTATTTCCCTACCACAACTTCGTCATCCCCCGCTTCAGATTCCTCTGTTCCCCAGCCACCACCCTGATTCATAATCTCAAGAAAATAGGAGATGCTTGATGATCTTGCAGACCTGCATGACAACTGTTTTCAGTGTGGATTTCCCAGCCCAATTGATTGCCCACTATCTGGCAAGCAGGCTAGGGTTGCCAACTTCTAGACCATGAATGCTATTTGCTTATCTGTCATCAAAGTGGCTCTCACTCTGGTGCCTCTTTGATGAAGGCCAGGGCCAGAACCTTTTCAGCATACAATTTCATTTATGTGGCTTTCTTCACTCTGAATTTCTTCATCCACTAATAGTCACCCAAAACCTGCAACATAACGATTTCACCTTCTGGTGTGTTTTTTTAAGTCCTGAAACATTATTCCGTAGTGTGAAGCTATTTTTTCTTCCTCCCCAAAAATGTCATCATTCTTGTACTATCACCAATTAGCATTTTAGAAGGACTTGCTTAAGTTTCACACACAGGAAAGATATGTAAACTAGCAAGGTAAGGTACATCACCTTTCTCAGATCCTATGCTGATGGTAGAGAGAAAATTATGAAGTATGGATTTAAAAGAAAAAAATGTATTTTAGAATATGCAATGGAGAATTCGAGGAAACTGATTCTAATATCTCGACAATGGAAAAATTTTGCACTGGAGTTCAGTCCAAGTTAGCACAGGGAGACCTCCTCACGTTTTGGTGTGGCTCCACCCAGTACAACCACACTTGGTGAAACTGGGTTGTGTCAGGCTGAGCAACTATGTATGACTGTACTCCGATGCTGCAGTATCAGCTCTGTAGGCTGACAGCATACTTTCTCGTGTAGTCATAAGACTCGGGATTGTCAGTTACTCTGCTTTGAGTCGAAGACTGGAGAGCTGGCTCAGATGCAGACATAAGTACTGCAAACATCTGAAGTTAAATAATACAAATTCCAGTGCTGAGGCTGTAAAGATGGAATACAAATGCTCTCAGATCAATGTTCAGCAGGAGTCTTTGTTATCATTCTTTAAAAATTTCCTAAGAAACTTACTAATATTTTCTTTCCAGTAAAGATGCATCAATTTTTCAGTCCCTGAGGCAGAAAAGGCATGCTTTTATGCAGCCATTTCATGCAGCATACATGCAAAATTCTTAGCAGTTTCAAAAAACGATATCAATAAAATAAATTATTCCATAGATTATGATTTATTATAACATAGTTTGTAGTGTTCCTGAAAGTGTGTAGTAAAATTGTTACTGTTGCTGCATAGGCGGTTCAGTTCTCTGCTCACTCTTCCCAGACTGGCCCTGTAGTTTCACTGCCACCCTTATGCCTACTCTTCCAGTAGAACAAGTAGACCCTTTGGTGTACCTTGAAAATTTAATGAATCCTTGTCTAAAATAGATTGGATGATTCATGCCCCAAACTTACCTGTTCTTCTACACTGACCACCAAGGGAATCCCTGGGTGACACATCTTAGTTATCAACATCAGCATTGCATATGTAAAACTTAAATGAGGTTAATTTCTCTGGTGATGTCTGTAATTGCTTCAGACATTTCATAGCAAAAGTGAAGCACATGACAACTTCCAAAGAGCTCAAATACATGGTTTTGGAAAGCCAAGAAAAGACTTGAAAGTTCTTTGACCAAAGGAAATTATTGATCAGCCTTTTCACGAATCTTTTCCCATGGAGTGATTAGTGTCCACAAAATAGATGCATGCAGACAGAGTGGAGACGAATACACCAACAGGGAAAGATGCAAAGTTCTGAAGCATATAATCTGAGGCAGAGGAAATAGGCAAAACCTGGACAGAATTTACTGAGGGTCTATGTAAAGAATATTTTCTAGTTGTCCTTGTAAAATGCAACATGGGAAGTTTCTCAAACTGAAATATATCCTATTGTAGGCTAGAAAATTAAAACTTCATCACTCTAGCCATCATGTCAAATGACATAGTGTTAGGATGCTGAATTACATTATGGTCCTGCCATAAACACACTTGGGTACAAAGAAAGATAAATAAATTCTTAGATTACCTGTCTAAATCTTCCCATTTCCCTTATAAAACTAGAGCTTGAAGATATTGTCTGAATGAACTTCTTGCTCTAGATCACAGAAATCTATAGTAATCTTTGCACATGATGCTTTACAATTTGAAGTTACTAACCTCTTGTATCCCAACCATGTCAGGTGACTATCATTCAAGAAAATCCGTTTTACCTTCTACCGTTGTTTGCGTATGTTACTCTTACTATAGGGAGCAAGTTTCCTTGTTGAGGGCTAGTTTTATGTAGGGTACCAGGATCAGAAGAGCTCTTCAGATGAAAAGCTTTAAACTCCTTGGCAAAATATGAATTAAAGAGATCAGAGAGATGATAGGTAGGAGAAGAAAAGAGATTTTTTTTTTTTAATGTACCATAAAGTTATGTCATGTGTTGCAAGTACCAAGTTGGAAAAAAAATCAAATTATTATGATTAAACTGACCAGATTGCTTAAGATCTGCCTTTTTTTTTTCATAACCAGGCAGCATATATTTTATAATTGCACATAGAATGAAATCACTAGTAAGAGATGCTCTGTTGATCAAATGACAAAAAGGCTCCTGCAGTTGCCACTAGCAGTAAGTGTGTAAAAGTTCCATGTGTCTCGTCTTGGCCTAACTAATGCACAAATTCAAAGCTGCCATCAAAGACCTTAGCTAGTATTTTGAAAACATAGAGGGAAGGGTAGTATTAAACTACTAAAGAAATACTTATGAAAAGTAAGGACACAAAGTACACTGGTTTAATTGATGACTACTGATCCATAGGAAAAAAAAAAAAGAAAAAGAGTGAAGTCATGAAAATATGAGGGTTTTTTTTTGCCAGATGCTATGATCAGCTCCACTTATGTACAATTTTGTCTAAAAGCTTTGCCTTCCAGTCTCCAAAACAGGTAGATTGCTTTTTTGTATCATCCAAAAATATGCCCTCTGTCACATTTATCCTAGAGCAACTTTCAGAAATGTGTCATGACCTTTGTTTAAAGGTTTTCTTCTTGAAATGCTGACACCAGCTTAGCTGTGACATTGTCAGCGTGCAATGCTACAACAGAGAGATTTAAATGATACTCTCATGTAGAGCAGACTAAATTATTTCAGTTGTAAACCACCTAATTATACATTAAATCCAGTACCTGGTATCTTCTTGATTAGAAGAAGTCTTTTTCCGCTACGGATAAAATATACCAGTGTGCATAAAGCCATCTAAAAAGGGAATTTTGCTTTTATCATATCAATATTGTTCAGTGAATGTCTCATTTTAAGATTTGTATTTCTAGTCATGTGATAGCCTTGTATTTTCTTTTGGCTTCGGTTTCAGAGTTTAAAAATTTTGAATGTACACATTAACAAATACCCCAGAGGTCAAATTTCAATTTATTAATGTCTGAAATCTCATTATTTTTTAACAAATCTCATTAGTTTAATACCTAACTGGTGATTTTTTATGCTTAGGATTATTAAAAATGATAATGCAAATCCCTTCTTTATATAAATGAGCAATTGGAAACAGCATAAGCAATTACAAGATATATAAATATTTTCTCATTTCTTTTGTGATAAATACGATTAAATTTTCCATGTCAAAGGCTGATTATAAATCAAGCACAATCAAATGTCTCTGCAGAAGCAACCAGTATGAAGAGGAGACAGCCTGGCTTTCTTCAATCACATCAATAAAGAATGAACATGCTTCACTTCCAAGACAGACTGAACAAAATCAAAAGGAGTGTCATTTTAAACTGAACTTTGGATATACATGGACACTCTTGGGAGAAATACGGCTTTCAGTGTTTCAGTGTTGTCCCCCTGATAATCCTTTTGGCTTTGACCATACGCATCGTATATGGCATCATAAAAAAAGAGGAGTGTATCTTTGTTTACTCTGTGTAAATAGAACTCCTCCATGTGATTGATATTCCATCCTTCCCAGGTTGGTTCCTTCAAATAAAGTTTTCTATACAGTTTGGTTTAGTTATTTCAAGAGATGGAACTTTGTCTTTTCCTTAAACAATAAAAGATCTTTGTATTTTTTTTTTTCTGAAACAAATAATCTATTTTCCCTTTGTCTACTGCACCTCTCTTGGTTTAGCTGCTTTATCAGAAGATAACAGAGAGGCCTCAGATATGAACTCTTAACAATCTATATCAAGAAAATGAGACAGGAACTTGTTTTGACAAAAAAAACCACAACCACATAAATAAGAACTAAGGACACAGTTCAATTTCCTCTTGGAACTCCTCTCTGAAGGTCAGTTCTGATTATCATGTATCCCAGTGACAGATGACAATAGATAATACTGTAAATTACTGTAAATTTTCTTCCTCTCAAAGAAACTAAGAGTAATCTGCCTTTCTCATTTTGTCATGCAGGCTAATACTTCTGCATATGAATGGCGGCATAGATTTGTGTACTTCTATTGAGTTCAAATTTAGTTTAAAAGTTAAACGTGTAAATGTTTATGGGACCAAGGCCTTTGTTTGCGTACGATCTTCCATTAGACTGGATTAAAGGGACCGATACGACATGGGGCATTTGGAGATTGTGGAAGGGGAGAAGGTATGAGTTTTGCTTATATATGTGTAAGATTTCTATTGACTGATAGCTTTGTTTTCAAGTGTCACAAGAAGACTGCGATCATAAGGAAAGCTGTTGCATTGCCTCATTTAGCAAGGCAATCTTGGATGTTTTTAGGATCAGAAAAGGTAACTTTCTTGCTTTGTATTAGTGACTGCAAATCAACATTGCTCCAAAGATACAACTGATGCCATAGAGCAGAATAAGGAAAATTTAAGTAAGTCTTTTCATTTTCAGGAACTCAGCTGCAAAGCATTTCAAGCAGCAGTTTCCATGTACTTTTAAATTATCCAAATATAGAGATTGACACGAGTTTTTAGAACACTGAAAAAAACCATCCATAAGAAAAAAGCAGAATTATAGTTTTCTTTCTTCAGTCCCTCTTTGAAGATCATTGTAACTACTTTAGACTATGGTTGAATAATATCATATACTTAGTAAATTAGATACAAATAGAAAGTGAAAGTAACTACGACTGAGCTAAAAGCATTTCTAAGTAATCTTCATACATAAAACATGTTGTAATCCTTACATTGTGAATTATATTTGTTATTGAATTCAGTGCATTTATTAATCAAATGCATACGAAAAAAGTGTACAGGCATGATAGTCATTGCCTAAAAAAGAGGAGTTAACACTATGACACAAGAGGGCTACAACAGATGTAAAACTATAAGGTTAGGTCAAAATTGATTTGGGGAAAGATATAAGAGCCTCTCCTCCAAAAGTAAACAGTATTCTCAATTTCAAAAAGACAAGCTTTGATAAACGAAGGAACTTACTTGTAAAGTCAGACTGAGAAATTCAAATATTGAGGATAATAAAATTATCTTAAATGAAAAGGATAAAAGTACGTGGACTTTGTGTCTCAAGAAAGCAGGAAAGGTTCTACTGAAGAGAGCTACTTGAATAAATAACTACAAGCAAAACCCAAAACATTTACAAAATGGCAAAGAGTATTAAGCACAAAGGAAAAGTTGTCTGAGGGATCAAGAAAAGGAAGCGAAATGTGAGAAATGCCAAAAGTCACACTGAGATAGACTTCCAAAAAGATATGAAAAGTAAACAACAAAAAAGATTCTTCATCCACATAAGCAAAAGACAGTAAAGAAAGGACTCTAGTGCTATGGAATATGAAATAGAGATAGATGGGAAATAATCTTGGCAAAAGATAAATTACACTTCATTATTGATTTGAAACTAATACTTTGCCTCGGTTTTTAATAATGACGGATCATGGGAGTAAAGACAGTTTAGATAATGGGAGGAGTGTGTGGAAAAGCATCGTTCAGAACAAAGGTATAGCAGAACTCAAGAAAATGAATGCAGCCTGTTCAAAAGACTGCATGTTCTCCACCCCATTCCTGAAAGGAACTAGCACATGAGCTCATGAGTCTACTGCTGGGTGAGTGGAGAGGAGCAAATTTCATATCTATCCCTAAAAAGGTGGCTAATTCCACCAGGGGTGTTTTTATAGCTCATCACCATGACATCCAGGTCTGCAGAACACACATAAACTAGCAGCAATTACAATTTAGGCCAAAACTGAAATTCCCAGCCTTTTTATTTCATTCACCTTTTCCAAACGTGATTGAGTGATTATTCTATTTGCAAAATATTTGCTGCTGGGTAAGTAAGCTAAGCTTTGAGAAGCTTCAGTAATTTCATGTTTTAATCAGACATGATATACACTCTCCAAGTATTAAAAGTATGCTGCTTCAACTATCACAATTTAACATATTTTAAAAGATTTACTGAATTGACAAAGATTTTTTTCTTTTTTTTTTCCTTTTTTTTTTTTTCAGCAATAGTCACTTGTCAGGATAAACTGCATGGTAGTAATACACTTAGATCTATTAGTTAAATCTGAACCAACTGCAGTGGAAATCATAATGGCATCCTGAAAAGAATTTCACAGAAGGACAATTCTTTGTATTTACTTTCTTCATTTAATTTAGAAGGATATCTGCTGGTTGTAGAAATAAATTCATTTATTCAGTAGAAAATAATCATATGAAGTGCTTGTAATCACTATTTTGAGCTAGAAATAGCTTGAATTACTAGAAGATCATTGCTGCCTGTTACTATAATGACACGATTTGGAATTTCTGTCACGTAGAAGAACAGCCGAGGTTTGCTGAGAAATTCTGTTCCATGTTTTTTGACTATCTGAACTGTGAAGTTGGCTGTGTTTGCTGTCCTCTCCATAAGCAGAAATCTGAGAAGCAAGGCAAGTAAATCAGAATGGGAATGGAGGAGCAGGGTCAGGTTGGCTGTATTAGAGATGAGTGCTTTTGTTTTTAAAAGAAGGAAAAAAATGCCTTGAAAGTCATGTATTCTCTGTGCCTGCGCTGGCTCCGTAGCAACTTGCTTTTCTGTTCTTTTTGTAGCAACCCTCAAAACAATTGAGGAAGGCAGCAGAAGTGCTCCTCCTCACAGAACAACAGTACAGTTTTTGCTTCTCACGGTCACATATTAGGGTTGCATAGAATTAGCGTAACATAACCTTTACGTAAATATTAACAATGAATGTTCTCCTTCACAAAGAGTGAGCACGATTTGTTGCTGCCTGTTGGGTGGAGGGCGGCTAAAGATGCTTTTATTCCATATTTGAATCTTCATTTTTCTTGGCAATGCCTCTCATGTAAGTTGGCAGCTCTAAATTACTTTGCTGCCATAGCCCCCTGTGGATCATTGCAGCAGTTCAAAATTGTTGTTCAAAGTGAGGAAACCTCTACACAAGGAGTATTCCCTAGGGAGAAATGTTAAGAACTCTACAGCCCCTTTGTGCTACTGGGAAAGCGTAGAGACTGGATAAGAATACAGAATTCATCATTGTCCTTTCTGTACAATAAAATATTAATACTTTCTCATCTTTCTTTCTGGACTTGATTATTTGTTGACCCCAAGCTTGCCCTATTCAAGAATATGGGTAAGAGCAAAGATTGCTTCACGCTGACTCTGCGAGCTCTGTGCTGTGCAGCTGCTTTAGCAATGGAAATGGGCAGCAGCTTTGGCACCATACAGGCTTACATCCTGTTTCTTACTGTCCCAAAGCTCCATTTTGGCCTGGAGGAACTCTGAACTGCTCTGACTGTTGGGCTTGGTTACACACCTAACATGAAAAAAAAGTAAAACGGAGTTGTGTAGTTACAAACGTTTTTTACTACATAAAATTTCTTCCTGCGCACAGGGTAATGTACCTGGCCAGTTACGGCCTGTTGTGCCAGCAGATTACTACAAAGGAACCAGATTATAAACAATTTTTGGCCCTGTGTCTCACAATCATATGATGATATAAGAGCTTTCCTGTCTTCCTGACCCTTCCTTCCTCCAGATCCAAATGTCTGATTAATGTTATTAAATCAATTTAAAACCTGCTCTGGTTAAATTAGTGTAACTCATTTGAATGGACATTTTCAAACCTGAGAGTCCTTCAGCTCCTGTTCTGCCCTTTATCTCTGGGTAATCTCAGTTGTAAACATGAATTCAATGACCATCTTTCCAACCATGACTCACAGAACCTCCCTCTAATCCACAACAATCTCCTTCTGTCCTTCCTGAAACCTCAGCCTGTCTCTCAGACAATACTTTGTTCATGTCTAGTTGTCAGTCAAGTCCAAAAAAGAGCTTTCAGTGTTTCCCTCCTTTCCCTCCTCCACCTGTTTTGTGTGTATGTCAGCAATCCAGCCTCTCATGAAGGAAGGCCCGCAGCCTTTAGCGTTAATATAAATCTGGTTTTAGGTGTTGATACCCATACTCTCTGGCTTCAAATATACCACATCACCCTGCTACTTTTCTATCACATCAGACAAAGTATTTGTCTTTGTTTTCAATTTTTTTCACTGTTTCATCTTACTCAGCATTGAGATTGTTTCCCTCCTCATGTCAGCTGGTGATTCTGTGCTATATTGTCCCTTATTAAACTTTCAAACCAGTACTTCACACTGTTTCATAGGTTATTCTTCACACTGAGAAGCTTCCTAGAAATAAAAAAAGAATTTACTTCATTTTTTTGAATCTTCTCCTCCTCTGAAGTATCTTAGAAACATTCCTGTGGGCAATTGGTGTGCCTTAAAACCAAGACAGAACAGTCACAACTAGTGGATTAGGCTCACTCAGACTCAGTGTCTGGTAGCAGGTGAGATGACACTGAAGTCATGAACTGGAAAACTCGGAGAAAACACTAGTTGAAGGGGGCGGACAAGAGCACAGTCAGATCAGGAAATGCTGTTTTGTGTGCACGTGGTCCAAGATATGCAGTGAGACCACACTACAGTGGATCAGGAAGTCAGAGATTCTACACAAGACAGGATCCAAGGCAAGAAAAAGACATGTTTGGCTGCAGCAATGTCACACAGATCACTCACAAATAGTGGGACTGAAAACCAGAGACTAACATTAAACCGACAGAACACAGGACTAGGAGCTAGTATTATGGATCCAGAAACAAGGATGGGGGGCACTGGTATAAAAACGAAATGGAGAATATGGCTGGACAGAGTCCACAAAGTCTCAGATATAGTTCCATAAGCACTTTAAACCTATATAGTCCATTGTAGCTACTGAAATGTAGTCCAGAAGGGCAACTATATCTTCGGCTGCACAAAAAAAAGTGTGACCAGCAGGTTAAGGGAGGTGATTCTCCCCCACTACTCTGCTCTGGTGAGCCCTCACCTGGAGTACTGTGTCCTGCTCTGGAGTCCTCAGCACAGCAAGGACGTGAACTTGTTGGAGCGGGTACAGAGGAGGGCCACAAAAATGATCAGAGGACTGGAATACCTCTCCTATGAGGAAAGGCTGAGAGAGCTGGGGTTGTTTGGCCTGGAGAAGAGAACACTCAGACCTCATTGCAGCCTTTCAGTACTTAAACAAGGCGTATCAGAAAGATGGGGACAAACTTTTCAGCAAAGCCTGTTGTGACAGGACAAGGGGTAATGGTTTTAGACTAAAACAGAGGAGATTTAGACTAGATGAGGGTGGTGAAACACTGGCACAGGTTGCCCAGAGGTGGTAGATGCCTCATCCCTGGAAATACTGAAGATTCGGTTGCATGGGGCTCTGAGCACCCTGATCTAGTTAAAGATGTCCCTGCTCATTGCAGAGGGATTGGACTAGACGACCTTTAAAGGTCCCTTCCAACTCAAACCATTCTATGATTCTATGAAACAAGTGCTCCTGCACTCCCTATCCGTGATTTCTTGTGCATGCCCAAGCACAACCTCTTATTTATACCAACACAAGCATTTATGTATGAGAGACATGAACTGGCTTGGGAAATTGATGGAAGTTAAAGCTGATCACAATTTAAAACTATTAACCATTATTAAAACTGAGTAGTTAGCATTAAACCTGATGCGGTCCACACATAGCCATGCAAGTGCTTGTACCAGTACAAAAGAGGAGGCAGCATGCAAGCAGAAATAAATGGTGGAGAAAGGAAGATCTTTTTATGGTCGTAACAACTTACACAAAATTAATAAAAACCAGCGAAACCACAGCACTGGAGAACAGGTTATAAGGCTGTGTTAAGGGTGCACACAGTGGCGACAGGCCACCTAGGGAATGATTCACATCCAGCTGCCTTGGGAATGACTCACTGACTCAGTGAGTCACTCCTCCGCTGGAGGACAGAGCCCACTGCCTATTATGTTGTCCGATACTATCTCACTGTCTCCTAGCAGGGACTCGTTCATCTGTCCTCAGCCATCTGCTGCCGCTTGTCCCATGTTTGATATCGTAAGCTCTTTGGGACGGTATTTTGCGTTCTTCATTCGTTCAGTAGTGAGGGTTTCCTTGGACTATTAAGTAGTGCAACACTGGACTATAATGTATTATAACACTGATGAAAAACCCTTTTAACGACAATAAAACCGTTTGTTTGCAACGATTTGTTCTAAACATTAAAAAGAAATAAAATATTGCAGGTAGTCAAGTATCTTCACATGCACATACAACCCACTCCTCCCAGCAGACGCTTTCTCTCCTGTGCTCCTTCTGCTACACACCCACGTATAAGTAACTTCTTACTTCTTGGTTACATACGCACAGCTCCTCGAAGGGAAGAGGGGAGCGAGAATTCCATGCGAACGCTCTGTTAAGCCTCCTCTTTACTAACTAGCAATATAGGTTAGAGAAAGCGCGGCGGGAAAGCAGGGTTAGATGCAGAAGGAGCACTGCAGCTTCAGCCCGGGAAGAGGCTCTAACCTCCTCGCTACGCGCAGACTTGTTTCGGGGTTTGCTCCTTCATCGTCTCTCGGCCATGTTCAGCCCCGCTCCCCCCCGGATCGCTTACTGCCGACCACAGGCCGTGCTTCTCCCCTACCCCCAGGGGCGGTGTCGGCCCGAGNGGAAGCGGGGGAGGGCGGGCCCTAGAGGCGGTAACCCAATGGCAAGCGCGATCCTACGTGATGCGGTTACCTGCGAGGTATAAAAGCGGCTGCGTGCGCACTAGCCCCTCGCTTACACAGTATGG
>VWZK01011966.1:443020-467454 GCA_013396935.1 Baryphthengus martii
GTCGTCTGACGGCGGGGCTTCTTGTCTCCGCCAGCTTCGGGCTGGAAAGGCTAGGAAAATCCCTCTACGTTGGGACTGTGGTGTACCGCGGGAAGAAGGGGATAGGAGTCTCGTTCCCAGTTCATGGAAGCTGGAAAGGGGAGATCCCTTCTGCCGTTGCGATGAGGATTAATGGTTTCTTCACATGGCCGGTTTCTCCGAGACCTCCGGCACTGTGTATGTAGCCGGACAGGTTCATATAGCGGCTTCCACGGAGGGAAGCGGGCGATGCACGAGAACCCTTCCTCTGTCTCCCTGTGGCGCGGTAGGCACTGGAGTGAGACGGGCAGCGGGGGGTGGGGGGGGTGCCCCCCGGCCCCCCCTTTTTTTTTTCCCGAAGTGTGGCTGGGGGGCCGCGTTNCAGAAGTGTGGCTGGAGCCACGATTTACACGTGAGTCTCTTGGCTGCGCTCCCAGATCGCGCTGCCGCTTTTTTTTTTCCTCCATTGACAAGTTCAGGCCAATGAGAGCTGGGCCCTGCGGAGGGGTGGGCCCGCGCCTGTCACCCAATGGGCATGTGAAGAATGTGCTGGCGCTTCTTTCACTGCCACCCAGGGAGGGAGGAAGAAAGGCCCGAGGCCCACACAGCTTCATCTGTACGCGTGTTTCGAACTCGGCCCTCTGGAAGGGGGCAGCTCTCTCCTCCTGTGGCTGAGGTGTGCCTGCTCGGCTTTTGTTAGCACGGCAGCTGATGGCCACCTGCCGGCACGCCGCTCATCTTGGAAACCCTGGTGAGCGAGACAGTCTTCACAGTAGATTGCCACTGTAGTATTTTATATAGGCCCGGTCTGGAAAGACTGGAATACCTAGACTTCACACTTGGAATAAAAAGGGGTCCAACTGTAGATCTGCGAAAAATTATCTTCTGGCACGAGTGTCCTGGAAATGTTGGAAAATAGTAGCTGCAAGCTTGAAGTATAGAGCAAAAAAATGGTTATGGACCCAGAACTGTGTACAGGTCTGTGGGCATGACAAGATTGGCATGTAGATGTAATCAGCTGACATAGTTGAAAAAAGCAGACTTGTCTTAAGCACACAGAGCAAATTTGAAGGTTATACTCATGTCAGTAGTTTCCTATCAGTATGGTGAACTGTTCAGTCTTTCAGGTCCAGATGGTAACTGGAGGATCTGGTGTTTTGAGTGTATCCAGATCTTGTGTGTATTGTTGTTGGCCTGTGGTCAGGGAGCTTGGAGGAGAGCTTGTCATGATGTGCTGAGTGCTTGGAGTATGTTGATCATGGTAGCATCTTCATTCAAAGACACGCTTAGCCGGTGCTATTCATCTTTTGTTTTGATATTTCTCAGCAAATTTCCTGGGTGTGTGTGTTGATAGAGTTAACTATTCAAAGATCTGAATTACCAGCGGGTAGATAACTACCTTTCCTGATGTAATGAATAGCCCATGTTGTATGTGCATGCATGTATATGTACACCACTAGCTCATGGGTAGTGGAAGCTTCATTTCTGCCATGCCAGAAGCATTGAAGAATGTGTTTAGCTCTGACATGTTGGTGTAACGAGGTAGTTTGCTCATGGAACTTTGACTTGTGAAGCTATTTAGACCCTTTTGAATAAGGTAGTTCACGTGAAAATCATCTGATGTGGTTATACAATTCTTTGAGATTCAGTGGTGTAACAGATACCACAAAGTAGCAACTTGTATAGTTAATGTCCGGGCAATCCTGGAGGCTATTGCAGATCCTAGCTAAAATGCGCGTGGATTATCTGAGTTACGTAGGCACTTCAGGATTCCTGTCGTGTTGGACTTTAAATGTGAAAGATTCCAAAAGGACACATTGATTTTGTTAATATGCTGGTGGTGTTGGAATATACAGATGTAGTTTAGAGATGACATTCTGCAAATGCTTTCCTTATGGACACATTGGTGCTCTCCGGCGTTCTGTTGGTCACTTCAGGCTCATGCTTACAAAACTGCAAGCTTAATGCTTAAAACTGCTCAAGAGCATTTAATGTAATTGGCAAGACAGGTACTGTGACAGTTCTTTTGTATGGTTTAGATATGGCTGTAAAGTTTTAATGGAGTAGTTGCAAACTGTTAACTGTTGAACATGTGGTCTTTAACACAATTTCCGAGCTGTTAGCAAGCTTTGAAGTGCTGTTGTGTTAATTGGCTCTTAATACAAGATGTTAATTGAAGCTGTGTCTGAGAATTTCTGCTAACCTGTATCCAGGAGTAGGTATCAGCAGTACTGTGTTGCTAGCATACAACGAAGCTTTAGATACATTCTCTTTTAGAAAATTGTCGGAATTAAATTATTTATTACGGTTGATAGATTTTTTTATTTGCATCTGAATACAATATATCCCACTATGCTAATTCTGTAAAGGCCGTTGAATAAGCTAGTTTATGTTGAACAGAACTTGAAATCAAAGCTGAAACGGTAGAACAATAGCTAAATTAGAATCAAGTTGCAAACCAGTTGAGCTTGCCTTTTGTATTGTAATACCTGCTTAGTAGTGAAATGTGAGCCATTCATCTACTGAATGACTAAGCTGGTATTCAAAGCTAAAAATTTTCATGTTGCATGTGCTTGCTAGGGTTTAGATATTTTGAAGTCTTTGCTGGATATCACCAGTGAAAAATGTTCAAGAATTGATGCAGTTAAGATTTTTTCACATTTATTTCTCCTAATGGGCAAGCCTGCTTTCTAGAGAGGTTTGGCTAGATATTTTCTGAAATATTTTACACCTATATTTACTGTTTTAATAAAGTCAGTAAAAGTCTCAACTGAAAACTTAAGAGAAGTATTGAACATGGGCTTTACTTTAAGCTTTGGGAATATGTTCATTTGCTAATCAGTTCTGCAGAAAAGTCTTGTGGTTGGAATGGTGGCAAGCATCTGAAGATGCCTACTCATATTCAAAAGTAGAATGAAATTAATGTTTTTGTCATCTTGAAATAATGTGCTTTATCTTTAGTACTTGTTCTCACTATGTGTTGTAAAGCATATTCTTTAAAAATAGCCTTAAATTTTCTATAAAAAGGAGGATTTGAAAACGTAGTGAACATGCCGTGAGCCCTGGAATTCTGTGGTGACGTTCTGTAATGCATTAACTATCCTCACAGTAGAGTAAGCTGTTTGTTCCTTCAGATGATGTGCAGCTATGCATTTCCCATCTCGGGGCTTACCATGATCTTGAACGTACCAAAGTTTGAAACCATAGGTTAATGGTGTGAGTCCATATTTCAAGCATTCAACCCTGAAGAATACTCTCAAAGTAAGCTTGTTGATGGTCCGTCATTGTGCTTCCTATTTCTCTATATTATGTGGACACAAACTGGAGAAAAACAACAGTGCTGTAGTGGGCAACATGGAGTGACGTTGAGAGAAGATTCTTATCCTGAACTTCATGAAAACTTTTAAGCATCGATACAGTCAAGCATCTGATAAGAGTCTTGTAAATACTTGGTTTGTACTACACCCTACAGCCTGAATCAACTCACTGCTGCGGTACTGCTGCACCTCTACCCTTTCCCCCAGTCGTTAGGACCATAGTGGTGTTATCTGTGCGTGTTCTCAAACAGGGAAGGTACAAGGAGGCTGGCTCATGAGCCGTGTTCTACTCTTCCTCCTGCGGTGCTTCAGAGCAAAGCAGTGTAGAGCTACTCTGTGTGGAAACAGGGAAGAAGGCAAGGTAGGCAGGGTTGTGCCAAGATAAGAGCTTTTGTCACTGTATTTTATGAGCTTTTTAATGTGGAAGTGGAAGGTAATCTTGAGAATTTTATGTAAGAATTTAGTCTTCTTCACATCAAAATTGATTAAACTAGATTTTAGCAAACAAGTTAAATTACAGGTAAAATGTGTGCTCATAACTTAATTGTAATTAATGATTTCACACAAAAGTAACAAGCCCGTTTAAACTCACTGTTACTGATTGTAATACTGCTTGTGGGAAGTTAAGGCTTATGTTGAAGGATTTTTGTTATTTTTCTACTTGACCATTGGAACTGCTAAAGAATTTCACAAAGGGACCAAATCTTTGACAGAAACTCCATAAAGCTCCTATTAAAATACATAGCTACTGGCATATTCCTGAAAGGGCTTTCCTAGCGGCTGCTTACTCAGCCAGGAAGATCTGAGCCTTATGGAAGATATTTGCTGCCTTACACCATGCTGTCTTTGGAGGTTACACTCAGACTTGCCCTAAATGATGCCTGTAAATTCTTCTTGGAGTCCTGATATGCCTGTGGGGGCTCATGTGTCATTAAACATATTGAGTATCAGGTATGTTTTGTCCTTTAATACGAGAGACTTGGGGAATACCCATCGAGTATCTTTGGGTGTAGAGGATGGAGTCCCTGTTCGTGTTCCACTGCTGTAGCTGCAATAATGGTAAAAGGTGTGCAACAGAAGAAATATACAACCTTTAAAGCACTGTCAGGCCATCTTTGTGCTATTGCTGAAGTATCTTGGTGTTATGTGGGAATGATTCTCTTCAGTAGTTGGTTCAAGGACTTTCTAGGTAAAGAAGTATTTTGTGAGGAGTACTGCTTGGAATCACTTTTGATGTGGGTGCAGTTTTCCATTCAAGTGCCTATCTTTAATGCAAGATTAAGTGCATATCCCTGGAGAGTAAATTTAAGATAAGGGAGATGCAGGCAGTCTTTCTGTATATCTGTGTTCAGAGCATGTAGAGGGTGTGTGGGTTTTGTGCGCTCCACAGATACTGCTGAAGTAAAATTATCAAGTTGCCAGTGCCTTGTGTCTAAACTTAGGGTGTGAACATAGTTTAAGATAATCTACCTTAAACAGCAATTTATAAACTAAGTTACAGTTTTTAATAGGAAATAATTCACATGCAACTGACTACAGAGAAATAAACCAGCTGTTATAGAAGGTGCTTTAAAAAGCTTGTGATTTTTGTGGTGTTTTGTACTGCATCTACTGTTTCAGGACACTGGAAACTAATGATGCAGCTCTGGTGACACCGATTTAGCCAGCTTCCATGTCTCAGCTGCATCTCTGCGTAGGCAGTTAGACAAGGCATTAAGTTTGACTGTTCTGGATCATGGTATTGGTAGGAATTTGCCTACTTAACTGTAGACAGCTAATGAGGTAACTGATGCATCTACTGGCATCTAAAAATACTTAGTAGGTGAGGGACTAAAATGCTGCTCTAGAGTTGAATGCTAGATTTTAAAACAAGATCTTACAGTAAAAATCGTTTTAATCTTGTACTTTATTTTGATTACTACAGAACTGTCAGCTGTTATGTTTTAATGAAGAACTATGCAAGAGTATGTGTGCAGCTTAAGCTGCCTTTGGGAGTTTCAGAGGACTTAATTAACTTAAATTCCTGCCTGCTGCAAAACAACTTTTCTTCCCAGTGCTCTGTGCTGTGTTAGGAAGGTACTGTTATTGGGGTGGTGGGTTGGGATGCTTATGGAGGCTGTTCCTATCTGCAATTAACAAGTTCTTAGTGTAGTTCTTTATCTCTTCAAATTGCTGTTATCCCCTTCCCAGTTGGCCTGAAACAGCAGTACTGTGCTGCTGTCTCAGAGGCTTGACTCTTGTGTAAAGAATATATTTTACCCCTGAAGGTAAAGGCTCAGAATAGGCTCATAATTTGCATTCAAAAGTATGGGTTTAGCTGTCAGGGAAAACTAGATTCATAGTTCATTCATTCTTTATTTTTCAGAAATACGAAATACAGGAGCAGACATGATGGTTTGGAACTTGGTTGAGAGGGACTGTTCACTGTTCATTTCGTTACATACTTTAAGCATTCTTCCTAAAAAATAAATCAAAATACTTTTCAGTTCTGATAGGTTTTCCATACTGACATACCTGGGTTGCAGCTTGAATGGAAGTTATTTGCACTCTGGTAACAAGTCTGTGCTGATAAGTCACTAAACATTGCAACACAGGTATAGTAGATTGCTAAACTCGGTTTACTTTTTTTCTTTTGGCATGTTCTGCTAGTCAAGTATTGAACAAGTAGCTTTCTACTATTCAAGCATGGACATTTTTTCACACTTGAGTAGATGTATTCAGTTTTCATTTGGTAATCTCTGAGCATGTGCAACCATTTAAGATGCATGGTGCTTGCCTATTAAAGAAACTTGACTTTCAGGAGGTGGCAGTAGTTTGAAAATTAAACAGAATCTTATTGTTTTGGAATGAAGTGGGTAATAAGCCTACATAACTGCGAGGAGTTGGTCTCAAAGGCATTTTCAGTTTGGAGTTTCAATGGATGCAGAATTTATTAGCTACCAGTGATTGTCATGCATCATATTCTAGTATGCTTAACTTGAATGTAGGGAAGCAGTTTCCAAAGTGTTTGGGATTGTTGTGGTGTCTGGCTATGGGAAATAATTCAGGAAATAATAATGCAATCTACATACTTCACATAGAAAGGAGAATTTTGAAGAGTAGAAGACCATGATAGCATTTTATTGAGAATTAGTCTCTTCGGTTCAGCTTTGTCAGTTGGAAGTTTTGCTTTCCTGTTAAACCTTCTCTGACTTCTGAAAAAAGGACATAATGCTCTCAAGTATTCCATTTACTAACTCTGAGGATTTTTACTTGACAAAATAAAATGGGTTTAGCTGCAATGCATCTACTGATAACCATTGAAATACTATTTTTAAGGTGGATTTCTTGTTTCCACATTAAATGGCAGTGCACATCGCTTGTCTCAAGTAACACTTCAGTAATTATGCAGATGAAAGAAAAGGAAGAGATGCAAGAGTTAGGCTTCTAGTGAACTCAGTCTACTTGGTACAAAGTAATCCCAGATGTTCTTCCTTACCTCTGCTTTAAATAATGGAAAATGTCAAATACATCTTGTTTAAATACATTGTATTAGATCAAACCCAGCCTGTTACTGGCCTGCGTGTAGTTTTCTGTGCTTAACTTCTAAAATGCAGATAGGTAGAGGCCAGTATCTCTGAAACTTCTCTAATGTGGCCAAGTCTCATCCTGGGTGCTGCAAACTTTCCTTAGTTTATCTTCCGTATGCTTGTGAATTGAGCCTGACATATTGTCTGTTTCTCAGTTTGTAGGCTTTTTTTCCTTAATGCTACTCTAATCAGATGAAAATATGAACTTACCCGTTGTTGTAAATGCTGAATGCATGAATATTTAGCATATGCTTGGCTATGTTTTTTTGTACAGAAACAGTGAAGAATTGAACAAAACTTTAATATGCAAAGGTCTTGTGGAACTGCGATTTTCTTTTTCAGCCAAATACCTGAATACCAACTACAGTACTAATAAGCAGAACGAGGGACTTTCTTTGCATGGTAGGATTTGGACTTAGGCAATATTCTATTGTTGGTCATGTGCTGTACCGATCCTTCATTGTTGGACTACTTGAACAACAAAATTGTTACACCTTCTGCTAATATGTAATTGAAACTTAAATGAGCCCTTTTCCTGAAAGGTCTGCATGGAATTGCACTACAGTGTTACTTAATTATCACTTGTCTACAGACAGACAAGGTTTTGATTGTCTGACCAGATAAGAAGCTTGTGAAGGCTGAGACTTATGCCCTTGCAAAGGCTAAGATAGGTACGTACCCACTAATACTTAGACAAGTACAAAATCAGGTTTGTAGTAATGTACAAATGGGGTTGCTGCAGCTCAGCATCAGGCAGTGTAAGGGAACTCTGCCTCAGCTTTCATAGTTGCTATGTCAGACACTAGATGTTTCTTAAATAGAAGATAAAATATTGTCAGTAATGATACTGGAATGATTTGGACAAATTAAGATGTTACCTAGCTCAGTTAACAGGAATAGTATAGTAGAGTTTCAGAGGGAAAGTAGTAAGGCTGGCAAATTCATGCAGATGTGCTGTAGCTTCCAGAGGAAACTAAATCCATTGGTCCCCTTCTCAGCAAAATACTGTGATTGTCTAGGAGCACTTAAATAGGTGTAATATAAGTTATTTTATTCTTTGTATTTACCGTTTTTTCCGAAGAGGAGTGGATACCTCCACTTTCTTACAAACTCGTACAGAACTAAACCCACTCCAGTAACGTGAGTGTAGAGCTGAATAAATGTGGGAGACTTTATCTGAGCGTTAAACAAGCTCGTTTTTTTTAATGACATACAGATTTATGCTGTTATGTCTGTAGTTAGAGAAGTTTCATCAAGGTTCGCTAACTGGGATGGTAGGGAAAAATCTCACTTTCATAAGTATCACTGAGTTCATAAACTTGATCAGATGTGCACATAATTATGAGGGGGTTTAAGATGCCTAGAGTTCTTTTAAATTCATTTTTAATAGCTTCAGTCTCATCTAAAAGGAGGCTGTAGCATGAGGCTAAGTTAAGCATGTTGTTCTAGTTAACTCCTGTATAAGTATACTGGTTCAGTGTTACGTACAGTTTACTTCTAATACTTGGAAGATTTTCCCTTTTAAAGGTACAGAATTTGGTTTCAGGAGGCCGTATCAAGTGATGGAGAAATTAAGGCATTTATTTTCTGGGGTGTTTAGAGAAGCAAAGAACTTCTGGATATGTTAGTTATAGCAGAATCTAAAACTTCAAATTGGCAAACTTGACCAGTTTTCTAAGGGGAAAGATAGGTGGCTGCTGGAGGCACCCTGCTAATAGAATTAATAGCGAGTGCTCTGTCCTGAAGTACAACTGCAGAGTGTTTGCACTGTCAGTAAAGGGAGAGAGATGTGACTCCTGAGGAAGGATTTGGCTGTTTCATGGGCATCTGAGCCAATCTAATAGTTTGCTTGGTGATGAAAAAATTGTAGTTCTTTCATACGCTTGCAGCTGCGGAGGGTCCTGTAGTTGTTCCAGCTCTGCTGATGGGCTGCTTAGTTTTATGCTGGGTTAGTAGATTTCTTGGTTCATGACCAGTCTGAGCACAAGAGCTGGCACAAATCTGCAGGTGGAATGGAATATGTTGTGGGACTGGAGGGATGGGAAAAGTAGGACGGCTGGCAGTCTTGTAATTTTGCAACTTCAGGAATCTGTAGTGATTCCTATCTGCTTTACAGGAAATTTGACTGATTCTACTAGTCTGTTGTATACACAAGACTGAAAGGATGACCCAAGTGGTTTTTTTACAAGTCTGTCCTCCTCATGAGTACTTGGATGACTTTGGGCTTAATTCAAGCCCTTTGATTTTTTTTTTGCTTCCTAATGAAATTTCTTGTAGAATGAGTAATCACAGTAAAGAATTCTAATATTAAACTTCACAGCTCTAAAGCATTGCACTGGAGCTTCAGATGGACTATGAAAATAGTTCTGTTTATTTTCTTGTAAGGATAATACTCCAAACTATTTGCTGGAAGTCTTCTGTATCTTCTAGAGGTAGAAGCTCTGTAATCCTGATCGATCAAAGAGGTCACTGAGATGAGAGTCTTTAGAGATGGTTTTCAACTAAATTATGAATTTGACTCTAAGCTGGACAAATAAAACACATGAATATTAAGTTGTTGGTTTATTACTCTAGTAGTTGTCAATGACTACTGTGATTGATGTACATGGAGATTCAACCTAAAGCATGCCTTAAGTAAACTCTTAACAATTTTATCTTCGCACATGTGGGATGCAGAACTTAAGGTTATCCCAGTGTGCCTCCTTAGAAGCTTGGGGTTGCTGTCTAACAATTGTCCTCATGCAGCAGACTACAATAACAGATTCTGGTGAATACTTGGCCACTGGAAGCTAAGAATTGAATCTTAGAAAAGTTCTTTGCCTTTCATGCTCTGAGATCCAGCAACTAGAGATGAGCTATAGTCTTTTTTGGGCTGTACTTTTTACCTAGTGGTCCAGAAAGCTTCGATTTGTTTAACGCGTTGTTTGTACTCTTCTATGATTTCTTCCCAGGATTGAGTGGGACAAACTTCTGGAGAATGTGCATTGTTTGATCATAAGTGTGACAAAAACTGACAAGCAGGAAGCTTATGTACTCAGGTAAGCCACTAGCTTATGCTTTTAGTCTCCAAGAGCTAAAAAAAATAAAGCAAGCTGTCATATGGGATCCACCTGGGGGAGAATCCAATCTTGGGTGAAGATTGTGCTGTTTGTGACAGCAGCTTGGTGGGGTCTGCTAATGATAGTGCTATCACGCCTGCTGTTCAGTAGCAGAAATAGCTTCATAGTTATCGGTGGTTTTCTTTTAAAGTGTTATGGACAGAGCTGTGGTGTTTTCTGCATCTGGTCACTGAATGTTTTCCAGGGGTAAAAAGTCTCCTCAATTAAGAGGCTTAGGATTACTTCAGCAGAATAGTGCATGTAGGTGTCACTTTTAGATCAGCAAAAACTGTATCAGTAGATTGGCTTTAACTCCAGATAATGCAGTCCAATGGAACAACTCTTGCAGCTGAGTTAAGGACAGTAAAAATGTAGCTCTCCTGAAATCTTGGAATTTTTGTATTGTGTGGCAGTTAGTTGTAAGGACACTGCTTTTGCCATGTGTTTTTCATCTTGCAAAATGCTTTCATGCTTTTTCTACATGAACTTTACAGACATATTGACATTCTCTGGTTTACTTCAGATTACAAAAACTGAAGCTTTTGTACTCTGAAAGACTGCCTTGAGGGCAAAGTTTGGCTACCAGCAAGCTAGGCAAAGAAACTATGCTGAAGTCTTACTTCCCCAAGCTTCATATATTTAAAACCAAATTCTGAGAAGAATGTAACTAGTTACAACTGTGTCCTGGATGAAATATAACCTTGACTTGGAATTCTTAAACAGCATTCCAAACTGAGTTACTTAAGCTAGACTTTTATTCCAGTTGTGCAGTTACTTGGTGAGCAGATAGCTGTTATACATGTTTAAGTATCCTGGCTATAACATCAATGCCTGTCTCCACTGAGACTGTCATTAGATATCTGATTTAAGAGTTTATGTATAGTTAATTTCTGTATCTTGTGTATAAGGCATATGATGCAATTACATGATGGTATAGTCTCTCATTGTGAGACTTCCTGTTCCTGTGGACAGGTGCTGATTTTTACCATTTTCTTGTAGTCAACTTTCCTGATGCAGCCAGACAATTTATGAAATTCTGTTAAGGGTTCTGCCTTTGAGTTCTGCTTTCTCATAGACTTTATTTCAGCTGAGAAAGTCAGATTTTGAGTTTGACCCTGCTGTTGTCTGGGCTAAAATTCAGTTGCATGTCTGTTGTATACACACTTCAGCATGTCTGTTCTTGAATAGATTAAAGATCTATAATGCATGCAGAGCCTCTTTTTCCTGTAGTGTGGTAGCTGTGTAAATCATAACAGCTCTCAAATGTTAAGCTGAAATCTATTGATTTAAGCCACGCACATTTATGTTCACTTACGGTAATGCATTTGGTTGGGATAAGAACCAAGTTCTAACCATTTTCTCCTGACTTGTTTTATATAAAGCACTTAATATATTTTAACACATTTGGTTTTTTTACAGTGAGAGTAGCATGTTTGTCTCCAAGAGACGTTTCATTTTGAAGACGTGTGGTACCACCCTCTTACTGCAAGCACTGGTTCCCCTGTTGGAGCTTGCTAGGGAGTACAGTGGGTTTGACTCAATTCAGGTAAGATGTCTAAAATGCTGCATTGTTCTTAGAATGGACAAAACCCCTTATAGTAATATTTCACATTCACTTATTTTCTTAAATATTCTGAAACTTTCTTTGCCACTTACATACGCTTCCCATAATGGGAAGATGGTAATAAAAGATTGTTTGCTCTGCTGTAGGATTTAGCCTTCTCGTTGCCTCTTAAAGGATGCTAACTTACAAATGCTGTTGTGCTGACTTGAGATTAAGGGTGAAGGACTTCCATATCCATATTGTCAGTGCTGAAGTCACTGATGCTTTCTTGTAGAAAACAAATTTGGAGGTCAGCTGTCTCCTGTAGCTTAAATTAAGCTGGGAATAACCATGTGCCTCTGAAATGGAAATACAAGTAGTATGTGTTTCGACAAGGAAAACTTAGGTCCTGTGAAAGCTTATAATAAATGCTTGTATTTTATTAGAGTTGTAGAATCAAGGTAGACAGATACATTTAGTATCTAAGATGTGCACCTTTATTTTTTCAGAGCTTCTTCTATTCACGTAAGAATTTCATGAAGCCTTCCCACCAGGAGTACCCACATAGGAATTTCCAGGAAGAAGTAGAGTTTCTTAATGAAATTTTCCCAAGTAAGTTCATGAAAACAAGTTGCACAGCTCCTGTGAAGTGACAAGTGGTACGATATGTACAGGCTGCCAGGCCATTCATTTAGCAGTCCTTGCAGTTCTACAGCGGGCACAAACTTCAGCTGCATAAAAATGAAAAGCTATAAGTACTTATTTTAACACTAACTTGCCAAGATGAATATCTAAATCATACTAAGCTTGACATTTAGCACCTTGTTTTAAATGAGGTCATTTTTAGACTTCCAAATGTAGTTAAGTCAGTCTGCAGAATCCAGCTCACTAGCCCTAAAAGCCTCACTAAAAAGATAAGATAGTAATTTAAGGTCACTAATACACTGAAGAAATGTAATCTTTCCTCAGAAGTCACTGCACTGAAGATTTTATTTAAACATTTAGTAAAATTAAAACTTACAACAACAACATGTAATTTTTACTGACAGACAAGTGGAGCTTTTTAAGTAATGTGGAAGCTGTAGTATTTGTCTGTTACTTGAAAGCAAATGCTAATGACAGGGTTTCTGTCTGTGCATAGCTAAAGCTGTAATCTGATTTTCCTGCTAGCAGACTCTGAACTGGGGTGAAACCAGACCACCTTCTGAGGGAGCCTGGCTTTCTGATGTCAAATGCCTGGTTATTTGACACAGATGCTGACTGTATCAGTGAACTTCTTAGTGTTCGATGAAAGACTTTTGTCTTTAAATATGAAAGGAAACTAGTCTTTTACATAAAGGATTGACTGTGCTACATTAACTGGAGACTTTTTGTCTTGTCTAGATGGAGCAGCTTATTGCATGGGGCGTATGAATTCTGATTGCTGGTATGTATGTGAAGACTTTGACATCTGTGGGGCTTACGGTAGAACTTAACTTGGCTTTGCTAATATTTATTGTGTATGTGGTTTGTGTTTTATATAGGTACCTGTACACTCTGGATTTCCCAGAGAGTCGGATATCCAATCAGCCTGATCAGACACTGGAAATTCTGATGAGTGAGCTTGACCCAGTAGTTATGGACCAGTTCTACATGAAAGATGGTGTTACTGCAAATGATGTCACTCGTGTATGTTTGCTTGAAAACTCAGTGTTTTGGGGAGTGGTTGAAATTGGGCAACAAAACGCTTTACTTACTACTTAATATAAGGTTTATTTTGTGGTAGGAGAGATCTCACAGAAAATGTCAGGTTAATAATTTGGGGGGTGAAATGAGTTTAACTCTAGAATTTTTTGGCAAATATGGCTTCACATTTTCAGTGCCCCTGCTTTAATCTATTGAAAGGACCAATTTGCAGTGCCTTGAGTGATTGGAAGCTTATCCTCTGAAAAATGGATGAATAAGAATAAAACCACAAATGAGTAAGCTTGAAGGATAGACTTTGAGCAATAAGACTTAGACTGAAAATAATGAACGCCAAGGGAATCCAGGTATCAAAGTTACAGTTAAATCTTGGAGCCATTTTGAATGGCTGGGGGCAGGGGGCAGACTTAAGGTCTAAGCATAACTTGATGGTTTTGCCTCCTTTTCTCATTTTCCAAATGGGAAAGTCCTGTGACAGGAACAAGTTTCTCTGACGAGTACTTTGACTTGATCTGGTTTTTCATCTTAGACTTTGATTCTTATACTGTATTTGCTATTGACATTTGGCTGTAGCTCAAGTACTGTGTGGGAAATCAAAAGCGCTTGAGATTGCACTTTGTTTTACAGTACAAAGAAGAGGAAATGTCAACAGGCTAAAGCCTGTGTGGATATTGGCTAAACAAGAGCTGCATTTTCCATTTATAGTTGCAGAAGCCGTTATGTTTTAGAATTGAGCTTTTCTTCTGTCTTGGAGATAGGCACCTTCGTTCTGTAAGAGGCAAAGTATCTGAACTTGGATGCAACTTGGCCCTCAGTCACTTGCTTGATAAGTTACAGGATGCAAAGCGAGTTTGTCTACAGTGGTAAAAATCATCCAACTGACTTGTTACTGGGAGAATTCTGCTGTGCTGTCCCCTAAATTAGTGTTCGTTCTACCTTTGAGTTAAATCTAAACAAGTGTAAAACTGCATGATAAACTGAGTGATGTAATGTTAACTTTCATTTCAGATGAGTGGAATTCGTGACCTGATACCAGGTTCTGTTATTGATGCTACAATGTTCAATCCTTGTGGGTATTCAATGAATGGGATGAAATCGGATGTAAGTTTTACATTTATTGATAAATTGATGTTAAAATAAAGTAAGTATTTGGTGATAATAAAATATATTCTTTTTTTTCAGGGAACTTACTGGACTATTCACATCACTCCAGAACCAGAGTTTTCTTATGTTAGTTTTGAAACTAACATAAGTCAGACCTCTTATGATGAGCTGATTAGAAAAGTCGTAGAGGTTTTCAAGCCAGGAAAATTTGTGACAACCCTCTTTGTTAATCAGGTGAGTGTTCTTGCATTAGCTTGTCAGCTCCTGAAATGCATGTAGACACAGACAAATTCAGGCTAGAGATTTTTTTACTGGAGAGTTAGTAGTTTCCAGTTTGCCTCTATTTCAATAGTAGTTCCTTTGGAAAGTAATATGTCTTCAGTATTGTTTTAGCATGTACTAATTCTAATCTGCAGAAAACTTAGATACTAGGATAAGGCAGCTCAGTGTCAGTATTGTAAGTACTTCCTGGGCAGTTTGGTATAGGCATAATTTCCTGCTTTGGTATTTTTCTGGGTTTGGCTGCAGCTGTCAGTTACAGATGCACTGCTGTTAATGTTGATGCTGCCAGCAAATCATAGAATAGTTTGGATTAAAAGGAACCTCTTAAGGTCACCTAGTCCGACTTCCCTGCAGTGTGCAGGGATATCTTCAACTAGATTAGGTTGCTCAGAGCCTCATCCGCCCTGACCTTGAATGTTTCCAGAGGCTTTCATCACCTCTGGGCAACCTGTGTCAGTGTTTCACCACTCTCGTTTGTAAAAACTTTTTCATGTAGTCTAAATCTACCTTCTTTCAGTTTATAACCCCTTGTCCTGTCAAGGCCTCGCTGAAAAGCTTATCCCCATCTTTCTGATAGGCCCCCTTTAAGTACTGAAAGGCTGCAATGAGGTCTTCCTGGAGCCTCCTCTTCAGGTTGAGCAAGCCCAATTCTCTTAGCCTTTCCTCGTGGGAGAGGTGCTCTGTCCCCCATAATGGTTCACAGAAAAGCAGTACTGTACAGAGGAAGCAAAATTGCTGTTTAGGATTGAGATTTCCTTTAGCACTGTCAGGCACAGGTTTGAAGCATGTTGGTAACAATGTCACAGGAGCCACACAAAATACATATGGTGCTAGTCAGTCTCTAAATGCTGATTTTTTTAAAGTAACTTTCACATTTTTGTTTTCTAGAGCTCTAAATGTCGTACAGTGTTTTCTTCTGCCCAGAAGATTGAAGGGTTTAAACGTCTTGATCACCAGATTGCCCAATTCAGTGATTATAATTTTGTTTTTACCAGTTTTACGAAAAATCGCCAGCAACAGCACAGTTGATTAATAATGAAGAAAAAGCGCAAAAAGAAATCCCATATAGAGGGTGGTGGTTGCTTTCTAGTTAATGAATCAGGGGGCCATGCTTTCCACTCCCACCACCTTGTAGTTGTGGAAAGCCCTAGGTGTAATCATAGTATAACCATTTTGAATTGTATGCATTATTATATCAAGGAGTTAGATATCTTGCATGAATGCTCTCTTCTGTGTTTAGGTACTCTATGCCACTCTTGCTGTGAAATTGAAGTGCATGTAGAAAAATCTTACTGTATGAAACTTTACAACACGTGTAAAAATGATTCAGGTAGAATTGCACACAGTATAGTTTTTCTCCAGGTATCACCAAAAATTCCCCACAGACAGGGCTTTCGTCCTCATTAGACTTTAGCCTCAACCTACTCACTGGGGACAGTTCTCTGCTAAATTGTCACTTTTTTCATCTACGTTGTGATTTCAGTCTAAAAACAGTTTTTGACAAACTTTTATGATTTCTAATGAAACTGATTCCTAATTGACACGTTCATGTTTAGAAAAAGTTCTTAAAACAGTTACAAATTGTTTTGCTACTACAGGTGGTGGTTGATTTATTTTTTAAATCAGATTGACTTTTCATGCTCTAATAAAGCTTCTAGGAATTTGCTCAGCTATTCTGTAGCCCTGGGCTAATGCATTGCTCTTTCACCTTTAGAAACTTGGGTAGTGGTACTAATGCAGCTTAAATTTCATCTTACGGTAATGCTTAGTTATCTGTCCACATCCCCAAGCTGTCACACTGCTACACAATGGCAGAATTTGAAGGAGGTCCAAGACTTGATAGGGGAAGAGCTGAGTCAGGATGCAAGTGCTTTGGCATAGCTGTGTGACAGCTTTGCGAAGCGCAGGCTCATTGTCACTAGGCATTTTCTTCCCTAATCACCAATTATGTCAGACTAAAGCTGGTGCTCTTGAGCACTGGCAGCTAGATCTAGTGCAGGAGTGGAATTTGCCAGTCTGGGTGTGTTGGTTGGTTGGTTTGGGTTCAGTAAAACCTGTGACCTACCACTTCTAAATGTAAAGAGTGCTTCTAATCTGGTCCGGTGTCACTTCGTTTTGTTGTTCCAAACAAAGCTAATGCCTCTATCTTGTGACAGTCCTGTGACATTGTTGTGCATGTGACTTACGTTGTATTTGAGTGTTGTGACTTCATCTGTTTTCCTCCTAATTACTAAAGTGGTTCCTCTTACTGTGACTCGAGGGCATTAAGTGAAGGCATAGAACAAGAACTGTCTGGGACACCCGGACAGAAGTGAAGTAGATTGCTATTCATAGAGCATGAATAAGTGTGTAATTCAAAGTCACTTCGATGGGTATTGACTAAAATGCAGGCTTTAAAGTGCTGGCACGCTTTCAGCTGTTTGCAAATACTGGCATTTGAACAGCTCTGAGACCAGCATGTTAACTACAAAATTGAGATTATTTTTCCCCCCTCTCTTGTCCTTGCAGTGTTCTGACTCTTTCTGGTTTGACGCAATGGTTTTTTTGTTCCTTCCGTATTTATAAATGAAGCACTTTTTCAGTGCTTGTAAACTAAAGTCTACTTGGTTAGAAATCAAGTGGTTGGAACACTTTGATTTTTTTTTTAATTTTAAGCATATTGTTGATGTTCTTTACCAATGTTATCAATTACATGCTGTAAATGGCACTGATGCTTTTTGGTGTTAATATCGAGGACCAATATTTCTTTTTTGTTTTTTTCTTAAACATTGCCCCTAACATTTGTTGGCTTGCGGTCCTTTAAGTAGACTGAAAATCCCTTTTCAAGTAACACTGAAATACACATTTTAAAATAACAGAAGCATAAGCCTCAGCTATAAAAATGAAAGCTGTTGAATGGATTATTGAACTATCTAGGGTGATCAGGATGGGGAAGTATGGTGTTTATAATTTCTGTGGTGTTAGACTTTGATCATTTAAAAATATCTGTACCACAACTTAATGCTTCAATAAAAGTTCGCTTAAATTGTTTGTAGTGATGATCCAGCAATTCTACCTTTTACACTTTTGCTTCCTGCTTTTCGGTACCAAATCGTTTAATTCTGAAATATTGATTTCTGTTTCTTGTCCTAAATTACTCTACACTTTACCTTTGTTAGGGGATGCATCTAAACTGCTAACGTGTTGGTACTTTAAAATGGGACAGCGTGTCAGAGGAAGCCACGTGAAAATGTTACACTGTTCTTGAGGCTAAAAGTATTTGTCTAAATGAACACACAATCAAAGGTTAGAGATTTGCTGTCTTCATCTAATCTGCATTTTTTTACCATTACATATTTTAAAAATTCCTCTGAAATAACAGAAATGGTCTTCTGCTGATCTTAAGTAACAAAGTCTGACCTACATTTATGGTACTTAAGCTTTGGCTGACCTAGAGTTCAAGGTGAAGTGTGTCTCAATGTAAAGCAGACATTGACCTGACCTGAATAGCCACTAGCTTCTGTCTAGTTTACTAAGAATACTGGTGCTAAGAAGATGGAACCAACAGAACTGAAACTTCTTTTCCATCTGATCAGTCCTACAGGAACAGCAGCTGCAATTTAACTGTACCTGCAGAGCTCTAACAATGCTGGTATCCACTTGAAGTCACCTAAGTGTAGAAAACTTGTGTTAGTGCTGAAGGCCTTCACATCTTTCATGTCTGAATACAGGTTTCATTAGTCACCCAGAACCTATTCTGAGATGCCAGGATTCTCTAAGTGTGCTTTGGATATTAAATAGTAACATTGAGTTAATTAATGGAATAACCACTGTAAAGGGAGAACTTTCTGTAGATCTGTCAGATGAATCCCACCCTGTGGGTTAACGAGGTTCAACTTTAATAATATCTCGTAAAGCCACCTGTAGTATAGGGAGCACATGTCATTTCACAAACTTTACTACTATGAGTAAAAAACCTTTGTGATTTGAGAGGAGAGGACCTCAGTGAAGACTGAGGTTCAGAAGAAGTCACTGAGTAGGTCAAGTTTATTTTCTGGTACTAGGTCATCAGCTGGATTCAACAGTTGTAAAACTGAGCTTAGTGGGGTTTTTGTCTGTGCCTAGGAAGTGCTTTGTATTTCCCCTGAGTAGCCTGTCACTTCCATTTATTGTGAACTTTCTGCATTTGAGCTTAGTCTGGAGTGACGAGTGCTGGGGTCACAGTGGCCCAAAAAAAGGTATAGATGAGCTTCAAGGCTAATAGAAGGGATTGAAAGTCTGAGGAATGAAAGTAAAACTGCTGCTTGTTACAAAGCTGGAGGATCTCATCTTGGAGTGCATGAGGACAGAGGGGATGAGCAAACTGCAGCTATTATGGTCAGTCTAAGCAGGAGGGGATGGGACAGGTCTGCATGTGTGAGCACCCTGATGCAATTTCAGCACAGGCTGGAAATAGAGCTGCTGGCACCAAACCATTTGAATAGGCATTAAAAGCCACTGGGTTTCAGCCCTAGGCCTCTACTGCAATTTGTTGATACCAGTGAGATGCATTTGCTCGGGCACTTGCATCTGAGCGCAGGGTGACTAGAAATAGGTAGTGGCTGTCAGTCTGGCTGTTGTTTTGGTGGTGCAGGAGTACATGTTGGCAGAGAAGCGTTGAAGTTTCCTGACTAGTGTAGTGTAAACTCAAGTTTCCCTAGTGACAGTCCTAAAAGCAATGCCCCTTGTACCTAAAGGAGACAGTGCTGAGGAGGTGCTGCAGAAGCGTGGAGTTCTTCCAGGCTACAGAGCTGAAACTAGAGGGAGGAAAAACTGCTTCCAAACAAATTAATTATCTGAAGCCTGCTGAAGTGTTAAAGCAGAGCCTGTGGCCAAAGGCTAGAAAGAACAGGATAGTTTGGTGCTGGCCTGTTACACTGCCATGTGACCACACTACTGACAATTAAGTAGAAAAGTTAATAAACGACTGAAGAACTGCTCTGATTAGCTACATGGAGCTAAGCAAACAGGATTCACCTGTAAAGGAAGGCAGAGCATCACCTGCATGTTCTTAAAATACACTCAAGTAAAAATACTCCAATTTCAAAAGCTTGCACAGCAGGACTGAATGCACCTATGGACACGCACTTGGAAAGCTGCTGAGACAGACATTTGCTGACAATTTATTCCATTTGACTTTCAGTTACATGTTTAACTTCAGGTTAAGTTACACTCGCTCGTTTTCATCCTGCTTTATCTGGTGGTGTAGTCCATGGGGTATTCTGCATATTGCTTACAGTTCAGGCAGCCCTCTGCACTTTGGGGAAAATTAGATTAGGGTAGAAATTGCTTGCAATGTTTGCTGTTAGGACACTTCATGCCCACAAGGAAGTACTGCTGGAAATAAGGTTTAGCCAAATTTCCAGTTAACTGTTAAATTTTCTTCTGTTTCTTGTTATATGCTGTACTTGCAGTACCAGAGCTGCTGTTATATCTAATATAAAAATAAAATTAAGTAGACCCTAGAGATTTTTTTCTGCAGCTGCCTGAGAGCTGTATCTTGATACGAATTTTACAATTTAAGGCTGCCTTTGGCAACTGCTGTTCATTATATGTATACAAGTACAACTTGTGGTCAAAAATTTGAAGCAAATTTGGACACAAGAATACCATAATTTTAGCATTTTTTGTTCCTAGATTAGCCAGAACATGAAATCATATTTTTGCTATTGTATAGTTCCTAATATGCATGCTTTAGATAATCTCTAACTTTAAATATGTAATTTACAGCATTCCTGTAACTTTTTTCCACATACCTTTTTCTAGATTTTATTGATGCTCTCAATCTGTCACTCAATTTGTCTTAAAAATACTAAGATTTTGAAATAGCTTGCAAGGCATCTGCCTGTCTGTAAACATGCACTGGAAGTACTGCCGTTTAAGTCTGGAATGAGTAAGTGTGCTACTGTGTGGTTCCTGCTGCTCAGTGCAAACCCAGGAAAAATCCAGTTGGCCCTGAGAGGAGAAGTCAAACTGGGTCTTCAGTGGCCTTTCCACCTGCACCCTATGCAGGGAGCAACGCCTTCTGTGACTGGCATCCGTTCATTTAGCGACTCACAGGCTTCTGCAGTCTTAAATGCAACCCAGGGTACGCAAAGTGCAACATCTTCCTCCCCTTCCTTCACTGCTATCCACTGAATCGCGCTTTGCTTTGAAGAGTTGCAGAAAATCTACTTGCGATTAACGGGAGTCCAGGTACAACTATCAGATTATCTGTAGTATGTAACCTGGTATTGGCTGACTTGCAATGATGTTTAATTTTTTTATTTCTTTAGCAACGTTTGAAGATTTATATACTTATGAAAAAAAGTAATTGATTTATTATATGCAAAGTATTTAACCTCAGCCTGAATCATCTGATTTTCAAAATATTCCTACACTACCCATTTTGCTCAATTAACTGCCATGTGCAGTGTAATGAACTCACATTCTGCATAAATGTGTGGTTCCTGGCACAAGAGTTACCATAAACTCATAAGCAGCAGCGTGAGTTAGTTGTGATAACCTTTGTACAAGGGTAACGAGTAACGTGAGACTGATGCGAGACCATAAGGCATATACATGACAGACCACCCACACCTGCAGACAAATGGACATATTACGCTTTTTGATTTTCTGCATCCATCTGACCAGAATATTGAGCAGGCTGCTCAAGCTGAGCTCTGTGGTGCTGGACCATCTTTTGAAGGCCTTACTGGCCAAAAATGGGTCCATTCCTGAAGGTGAATTACAAAAGCCACTACCTCCTGTTTATAGCTTCTTAAATATTTTGCTCCAAAGTTCATAGCTGTCACTATGTGCTTGACCTCAGTGATCTGGTTTACAATATTTGATTTAGACATTGCCAGTTAAAAACTGCAAGTTACCTGAGCTGTTGCTAGCCTGCTTATAAAACATTAAGCTTACTACAACAGAATCACAGAATGTCTTTGGTTGGAAGACACCTTCAAGATCATCTTGTCCAACCTTTGACCAAACACTGCAAGCTCACCACTAAACTATGTCCCTAAGCACCAGGTCTACACTCCATTTAAATACCTCCAGGGGTGGTGATACCACCACTGCCCTAGGCAAGCTATTCCAATGTTTAATAACCCTTTCTGTGAAAAAATGTTTCCTAATGTCCAGTCCAAACCTCCCCCGGCGCATCTTGCATCCATTACCTCTGGTCCTGTCACACATCACAAGAGAGAAGAGGCTGTCCCCCTCCTTGCTCCAACCTCCCTTAAGGTAGTTGTAGAGGATGATAAGGTCTTCCCTCAGCCTCCTCTTCTCCAGACTAAACAACCCCAGCTCCCTCAGCTGCTCCTGGTAGGACTTGTGCTCTAAACAAGACACTGTCTCCAAACAGGAAAATCCTCCTTCTGTCAATTTGCTACACTCCGGAACAAGCATGTGGAGGTAGAGAACAGTGTGATAATTGCTCCTTCCAAGCTACTTTTACAGTATTTAATTCAATATTACTTCATTCCACGACCAGCACTTGCAGACATCTATTTGTAAGCTTCACAAAGCCAAGCCCTGATCTCTCTTTTAAACAAATACATTCCTAAATATTAAAGCTGAAAAAAAAAATAAACATGTGTTTTGTGAAACCTTTCTTACATGGCTGAATTTAGAGTCTTAAGTAGCTCAGAATACGAAACCATGCGCTCAACTCACAGCTTATACTCCTGTTGATTGAAGTGGGAGGGTTGGGACACTGAATGGTGAACTGTAATGAATATTTAGTAAATTTAATCCCAGGGAACTCAATGAATGACTTACATGGGAGCACATTCCATAATGGAATTGTAACTCAGTGCTATGGCCTTCAAGAACATCTTTCAAATTTCACATTGGTGTCAAAAGTAAGGGTGCATTTTGAGTAAGATGATCCTTAGCAACCTTAATTCAGACTTCAAAACAAGGGCACTTTAAAACAAACTTCCCTAAAAATAAACACAGCTTTTTGACTTTGAGTAAACTGATAGCATTACTGTTAAATCTGGCCCCTGAATCATAGAATAGCCTATCGTTGGAAGGGACCCATGAGGATCATCAAGTTGAGCTCCCAACTGTTGGGCCCCTAACAGGACTAAGTTGCAGTTACACAGAGTACAGAGCTGTTAGGCAATTGCATGTTGTATCTCATCTTTCTGAGAACGGTCTTTGTGTTCACTTCTGATGTGATTATGGGCTCTTATTTCACAATTAAAATTATTCTGGAAATGGATCACTGTAGAATCACAGAATATCTTTGGTTGGAAGAGACCATCAAGATCATCCAGTCCAACCTTCGACCAAACACCACAAACTTGCCACTAAATCATGTCCTTAAACACCAGCTCCACACACCATTTAAATACCTCCAGGAGTGGGGCCTCCACCACTGACCTGGGCAGACTATTCCAATGTTTGATGTTGCTTTATAGCTGCGGGTATGTTGCTATATGCCTCTGCGTTAGGAAGGTGCAAGGTTCTGGTTTGAGTTTTCAAAGCAGCTGCAGAAATGAAAATTCTGACTCCATTGGTCTAATTCCCATCTGTGAAATTTCATTGTCTTACTCTATGGGCAAAAGTAAGGATATGGTACTTGTATTACACTTAAAAATGCTGCACCAACAAAGCTAGAAAAAAAAAAGACAAGAAAACTAGCATAGAATTGAACAGAGTTGTTAGTTGCAGCTACAGGGCTAAATCCCAGCCTCTTTTTCTGTGTGCAGTCCTGCTGTGGACAGGAGTTACACGGATGTAACAGAAGAAGACAAAATGTTCCAAGTCCATTTTTTTCTCGGCCAGAAACTTAAGAGCAATACAGTGCCTCTTCATCATCTGCCTCTTCCAGAAAAGGAAGAGGCGGGCACTGGCCTCTGTGCCTACCAGAGGTTATTCTTTAAAACACGCCATATGACAGCTCCATCAACACAGCAGCCACTGTAGCTTTACAGCCATTTCCAGTCCCTAAAGTTGGACCTGTTTCTTTCAAGATGAACTTACTGTGTATCTGTTAGCTTCGCTACACTCACCTTTAACAGCACATGATCTTAAGGGTTAGAAAATGTTTAGCCAAATACAAGGTCAGATTTCCAATTGCAAAGTTAGAATCTAGACTGTAGAAAGGTAGATAAAACTAGACTAGGCTACAAGATTCCTTCTTGGCCGCCCTGATGTCTTGCAGCCAGAATCGCTAACAGCCTAGACAGCAGTAAAATTCATTTTCCACGGTATTTCAGGATTAAATTTAAAACTAATCTGTTGCAATTTAAGCCCAGTCTGCACAAAGCACCCCATGGCCACTCACTCACTCCTTCCTCCCCCCTGAAGCTCTGGGGTCTGAACCCTGAACCCTGAAGTGAACTTGACACCTGGATGAATTTCCCAACCAGGTAAAAGGGGCTAAGGCTGCCCAGGTGCCTCCTACTATAATCAAGGGCAAGATTGGGTTTGCCCCTGTGTTTGCCACCAAGAAGATCTTTTAGCTCTGCTGCTGGCTGCAACCCAGTAGTCCTTGAGTGGTGGGGACACATGCCATACCAGACCTTGATGTGAGGGATAGGCCCCCTTTGTTGTAAGAGGGCCATCCAGGAGGGGAGGCCAAGCCAAGCACACCCTGAAATTATGAGAATCAGCTGCCATTTAGGTGGTGATTAGAGGGTGGAGCTAAAAGGCCAATAGAACTCCTCATTGGGATCTGCTACTGGGAGTTGCTGCTGTTGTTGGGAGCTGCTGCTGCAGGAGGGGTTTGTGAGTAGTTTTGTGGAGTCAGGGGTAACAGATTGGGTAATGTATCCTTCTGATATTTGTTGGCTTGGTTTGTGCC